>JANIHZ010000001.1:17411791-17429513 GCA_027478365.1 Erythroxylum rufum
CTTCAGATGAACTTGGAAATGCTAGAATGAAATTGGTGAGCACTGAAAAGGGATTGAGGATGTTGAATGGAGGCACCGAAAAACTTGATAAGTTGATAGAAACCGGAAAGGCTAAAGGAGACTTCCAAGGCATTGGCTATAAGGGTGAGTGCTCGAAAGTTAATGAAGGAACCTCTGACATATTCAGATCAGCCCAAGAATTAGAAGCACCGAAAAAGAGTGATAGATTTATACCTACATGTCATTTTTGTGGAGTCATTGGACATATAAGGCCAAGGTGTTATCAGTTATTACAAATGATATTTCAAAGGGGCCAAAATAGAAAATCTAGACGCTTTCCATTAAGTTTCCAGCAGCATCCCATGGTATCGAAGCAGGCTTGGATTAGAAAGGGTCAAGTACAAGCTCAAAAACGTAGTGAAGAAAAAACAAGAAGATGCCCAGATCTGCAGTTAGTTACTGCTAAGGAAGTAACTGCAGAAACTGAAGAATTTTCAGTTACTTCGGATGATGAACCAACTAAAACAATGAAAGCTGATTTGAATCGAGGTTCTTCGTCTAGAATTCGAAGTAATCATCCAGCAGAAAATGTTATTGGAGATGTGAGCGAAAGAAGAAAATCAAGAGAAAGAAAAAGGATTGATTATCAAGAACTTGTAGGTTACTTATGTTACACATCTTCATTCGAGCCAAAGACTAAGCCTAGGTTTGAGAGTCTTCGAAGAGTACAAGGACAGTGTGCTTTATATTTTTGAAGTATTTATTTGTGTTGTAAAAAAAAATAAGAAAAAGAAAAAAAGAAAATATATTTTTTTGTTCTTTAGTTTTATGTTGCTATTGCCATCTCATCTTTTAGTAGTTTGCTTTGTGACTTTTGTTTGGCTCTACCGAAGACTTCTCAGCTCTCTCATCGGTATGAATCTCTCTAACTTTTGGGCATATCTCTCAGTATTTTGAATGGTGGTAAATTGTCTTCTTGGCATGCTTATGATTCTTCCGCTGCATCTATTGGTAATTATTATGATTATGTTTTTGTCCCAAGGAGGAGACATCAGATTGTTTATGGTGAAGTTCTATTCAAGGGGAAATCTCAAGGTATATATTTGACTATTTGTCATACTTTTTGGCATCTTTTTGTCCCAAGGGGGAGAAATTTTGATGATTGGAGAACTTGATGTTGATTAAGGGGGAGTACTTGTCCTATGGATTGTGCATTTGATTTATATTTCCAATTATATTGTTTAGGGGAAGTTTCATATTTGTGATAAACAATGCCAAAAAGGGAGAGATTGTTAGAATATATTTTATATATTCTTTATTTAGTTTTGGCATTTTTAAATTGGACATATAAAAGATAGAGTTTTTGTTATTGCCTCCTTATTTGATTTTAAAAAGGAATCTATGAGATACAAGTGATAAGGATGAAATCCTATATTTAGTGGATTCTTTGAAATCTTCTAATATATGTGTATATCTCCTAATTATGGAAAAAATCTACAATGAGTTCCTTTTTGGGGTTTTGACGCATGCGTCGATAATTGGACAAAGTGAGCAAGTTTCCAACTTTGAAGTTGTTCTACATCTCCTATTAATGGTTATGTGTGCATTAATTGCCCATGAATGAGTGGCATAGTAATGCGTGTGCATTAATGGCTAATGAATGTGAGGTATAGTATAGTGTGCGATAATTGATATATGGGAGTTACTTGTCAATGAAATATATACGGTGTTGATGTGAGTAGAAGTCTATCTTTTGGAGAGCAGTGCGTGTGCATAAGTCACTGAAGTTGATGGGTTATGTGTCTTGTGGCATATATTAAGAAAACAACGCAGATTGAGCGTGGGTGTTGTGGCTTGATAATATTGCCGCAAGTTTCATTATGAATTGAAGTGATTTTCTTGAAATACATGAGGGCGTTTTTTTTTGTTAAAGACTTACGGCTGATGTCTTGTGCGTGAGTACTTCGTGTGATATGCGTGATATCCATTTAATTTGTTAAAGGTTGAATTGAGTAAGAGTTGTAGAGTGGCTCTTGGGTGGACTGCTTTCTCATTGTTGTTGCGACAACTTCCAGATCTATTTCAGTGGAGCGGAACTTATCAAGAAGTTATTCTTGTCTATCTCAAGTGTATTTTAGTTTTCGCTCTTTATTATTTTAATCACTTGAGTTGTTCGTTTAATTATCTTTATTATTAAATACTGTTGAGCAAATCCTCTGTTGAGATTAGTACGAGGTGGTCGTACTATTGAGTGTGAAATTCTTTCACGGGAAGTGAGGTTGAGTGATAGTGTCAAGGGTTGAGTGGGTCGACTCATTAAAGCCTTGGGTAATTCTATTGTACTTTCGTGGAAGTTATTAAGCTGGGTGAGGGCCCCGTAGACGTAAGCAAGGTGCGCCGAACTGCGTTACCAAATTTCTGATATTGATTTATTTTGGTTCTTTTAATTTTTCTAATTTTTGTTTGCCAGAAACGAATCAAAAAGTTCGTGAAATTAACCCCCTTCGATTTCTCAGACAACTTAACAATTGTCAAGTTATATCAAAACCCAATTACTTGGAACTTTGACCGGTGAATAACTAAAAAAAAAAAAAAATCGATTCAAGGGCAATAATTAAACATGTTTTCCTGGAATCACAAGACATCTTTTTAATAGCTGATAGGGTTATTAATTATTATCCCTCCTCCTGCATCCATTCTTCAAGCTGGTATATAGAAGTGACAATCCGTTATGGTTGGATTTTTTCTTGATAAGAGGGTATCCTTTACAGCCATGAAAAACCTGTGCTTGGAGTAAATGGAGACAAACAATTTGGCTGGCCTGATCGATATTATTCTGAATAATGAAGAAATCTTTTTCTTCAAATTTAATGCCATTGATTCAGTGAATGAGGTGATTAAAACTAGACCTTGGAACATTTATAACAAACCTTTCCTCATTTAACTATGGAGACCTGGATTCAACTTTGACTATGGTATTAAATCAACCAATATTCCATTGTGGATTTGTATTTATGAAACACCTTTAAAATATTGGACAATTAAAGTTTTGAGTCATCTTGCAAGCTTTATAAGGAAACCTTTTTTTTTTTTGCTTGGATCAAGCCATTGCCGTAACAAAGAGTCAATTTTGCAAGAGTTTGTACAGCTGTCGACATCCTCACTGGCTTAAATTTATTCCCATAATGAGATACAATGAAAATCTGCAGGTTGTAGAAGATGAAGGGTCACCTATGCCTAGAAACCACCGAACATAAAACGAAAAAAAGTATGGAAGCCTATAGGAAAGGTGTTGAACAGTGAAAGTTATTTTGAATTAATGCAAGAGAATGTGGATTTGGGTTCATATCTCCAAGCTTTCTTTCCTAATCCAATGATATTTGATCATCACCTGTGCTAATTTTCTCATAATTCTTCAGAGCCAACTATCAGACATCCATTCAGATTGAACAATTTCTTGATAAGTATTGAAGGTTTCAAAGATGCTCTCAGAAAAGAAATGCTCGGGATCTAAGCATTTTCAGTATGCCGAAAAACTCAATAGCATCAGAGAGGAAGCTAAAGTCTTCCATAAAGAGAACATTGGCATCATTCACCACTTACAAAATATTGCTAGAGAAGCCCTAGACAGGGCAAAAAATGAGCTAAAGTTGGATCTTACCAATCCCTTATTACAACAATCTGAAGTGCATGCCTCTTCAAATTATATTACAGTAGTTAAAATCTAATTATTCATTGTGTAAACAAAGTTCTAGAAACAGATGGCTAGCAGAAATTGATAGAAAATTAGCTTTCTTTCATGGATCTGTGAAAGCAAAGAAATCAACCAACAAAATTGTATCTTTGATGTTTAATGGTACTCAGCTACACTCACAGGTTGAATTTATTTTAGAAGCAGTTAAACACTTAAGCAGCTGTTAGGCTCTCAATCTTTAGCCTCCTTTTCTAGTAAACTCCTTGATTAAATTATTCAACAAAAGATATCCTCAAAATTTTATCATTCACAGTTACTCCTTTTGAGATTGAATTGGAAATTAAGTCTCTAGCTTAATGCAAATTAAGCCTTGGGTCTAGATGGTACTTTTAATATTTTATTCATTTATGAGAATTGGAGCATTATGAGAAGTACTGCTATAGATGTTGTACAGGAGTTCTTTAGCAATAAAACCTTATTAAAGGAGCTCAACAAAAATTTTATTACATTGGAATTATAATAAGTAATAAAAATATAACTCTATTGACATTAACAACTAAACAAAATTTTTTTAAATTTAAAAGAAAAATTAAAATTAAAAAGAGAAAATTAAAACTAAAAAAAATGGTTTATCTTTTTATCTCATGAAAGAGTTTTTATTCTCAGTCCACATTTGTGAATTTTGGTATTCACTTTGAATAAATTTATTTATTTTTCTTTTTCATTATAAGTTAACCTTGTCGATAGCAGACCAACCAATTCGAAGATTTTAATGGGTCCTAGATTTGTAGTTACCATTGCATGATTTTTATCACATATACCGTCTACTGATTGACTGTTGAAAATGCCTCAAGTCTTTTTTTTCCCTCTTTCTTTTTGGGTATAAATAGGGGAACGCATGCATGGTCTGGCCATCTCAAGTGATCATTCATCAATATCTATCCTTCCTGTGTAATAGCAATGGAGAACAACACCGCTGTAATATTTTCCCATGTCCTAGCTCCAGAAAAGAGACATCATCAATCCCTTAATAACTTTCGACCAATCTCTTGCTGCTCATCCATTTATAAAATCATCTCCAAAATAATAGCAAAAAGGCTCAAAAGAGTGCTACCTGTTCTAGTGGATGTCTCTCAATGCGCCTACATTCCTACTAGGCCGATTGGACATAACATAGCAATTGCATAAGAACTTTTCAAACATTACAATAGAAGGAATACTAGTAAGAATTATGCAATTAAGCTAGATTTTCAAAAGGCCTATGAGCTTAGATTGGAATTTCTTTATTAATTTGCTAAAAGCTTTTAAATTTCCTCGTATCTTCATTGATTGGATTCATTAATGCATCTTAACTATGTTTTGCAAAATTTTGGTGAATGGTCAAGCTTTTCCTCCTATTCAAAGTGGCAAGGGTATTAGGCAAGGTGATCCTATTTCACTTTACCTATTTGCATTAATTTTTGAAGTACTTACCAAGCTGATCAAAAGAACTGCTTTAAAGAACTCTAGCTTTAAATTCCATGCAAAATGCAAGAAACTCAATATAAACAGCCTCAATTTTTTAATGACAATTTTTTCTTCCCTAAAGCTAATATTAAATCCATCACTCTTATCTATGAGGCACACAATATGTTCAATTTCTTACCTATTTATCTCTCATCTTGTGGTTTTTATTTGGTCCTAAGAATATCTGATATCACAAGTTTCAAAATTGCTTACCTTCCTACTACATACCTTGGCGTTCCTATTTCTTCCACAAAACCAACATTTATGGATTTCAAGCCTCTTTTTTTAGTAATATTAAAAATAGGATTGAAAGCTGGTGCCCCAAAGTTTTATCTTTTATAGGCAGGTGTCAATTGATCAATTTTGTTTTTATGTCTTTACCTTGTTATTGGGCCTTGCATATTATTTTTCCTTGCGTAGTTATTAAGGAGATTGAGAAACTATTCAAGAATTTCCTTTCAAAGATAAAGGTTGTGGAAACTTTAAAGTTAAATGGGCACAAGTTTGTCTACTTAGAAGTTATGGTAGTCTAGGCATTTTATCCATCAAACTTCTCTACTTAATTCTTCTTACAAAGAGACTCTAGAGATTATTCATTGATAAAAGTTCAATATAGGTAAAACAAACCCACTCTTACTACATCAAGGATCAAAGTTTGTGGAATATCAGATAATTTTCCAACTTTTTATTCTCTTTTCAACAATTTGCTCAAATTTAGAGAAGTGATTAAGAGTAGTGATTAAGAGTCATTGTAAACACATAGTGCATGATAGCCAATTCACGTACTTCTTGCATGATCATTGGACTTCATTTGATCCTCTCTCCTTAATATTGTATTCTAGCTTCTTCTCTATCAATCTACATACTAACATCAAAGTTGTGGATGCATTGGATCTCACAAATGGCTCATTATCTAATAATTCATCAGCTATAACCACATTTATATCTTCTGTTATACTTAATCCCTCTATTAGCCTAAGGCTTAATGATTTTGACGATGGCATTTCAAATTGGATTTATTTCCTTCTATTTCTAACGGATTAATTCTCTAAAGGAAATAAAATCATATGATAAATGTTTCATTTCTTGCAGAAACCTTCTTTATGAACTTACCTGATTTAATAGAAATGATTCTATAATATCTAGAAGGATCTCACAAATCGCAATCAGCTCCATTATATGATCATTTGTCTTGACATCTAGATACTAGAAGATTTTATCAAATATGGTATTGAAGATTCAAAGTCAATTCAAGATATAAGAGAAGCAACGACTAGTTTGAAGAAGATTTTTATTTAAAGAAGAGTCACTACATTTTGCAAATGGGAGAACATAAGCGAAAATCTTTGAAATACTTCAGAAGCAACAATATTCCAAAAATTCATATCTTGATCAAAACCTCTTGTACCTTAAAAAGTGGCAATTTTTTTTGTGAGAAATCATTGAAGCTTATATGGAGCAAATTACTTCTTCATTTGTTGAGAGCTTATAAAGGCTAGCAAAATACTATTACTGTGGAAGGTTTGAAAACCTTGAAAAATATGTACTCGTGAACTTGAAGAGGCTCGTCAAATTACTACTTAGATTTTCATCATGAAACGCTTAAGTTAGATACTTGGGGACTGGACGTAGGCTTGCGTAGTAAGCTAAACTAGTATAAATTGACTATGTTCTTCTATCTCTTCTCTTAAACTTTTATATTTCTGCATTATATTGTGTGTGTGTTCATTTCAGCAAGAGGCTCCTTCATTTTTATAATAGGCTCCTTCTATTTTCAACTTGCTAGAGGTTTTTTTCATGTTAACAGGTGCTTTCTGTTTTAAATTGTCTTAACTAGATTTATCCTTTAGCAGGCTCCTTTCGATTAGCAGACTTCTACACTTAATAGGCTCCTATTGCTTAAATAGGGTCCTATCGCATAACAAGCTCCTCTTGCTTTATAGGTCTTATCGCATAACAAGCTCCTCTTGCTTTGCAGGCTCCTATTGTTGTTTTAAACTTCGACTAGCCCCTGTCATTATATTTGAATTAAAAGTATCTCTTACATATGTTTGCTTTATCATTTGGTATCAGGGTGAGGTTTCACTTTTTTTTGTTTTACAGCACATGATAGATCATGACAAACCACTTGAGAAGCCTTGAAGGAAAATTTGTATCAAAGCCTCCTTACTTCAATGGAAACAACTACTTATACTAGAAAGAGAGAAAATCAATGGATAGTTGATAGTGGGTGTTCGAGACACATGACAGAATATCTGAAGTTTTTTTTTCACAAAATAGTTTCAAAGATGGAGATCATACGGATTACATGATGAAGTTAGCTAAAGCTCTATATGGTCTAAAGCAAGCTCCTTGAGCATGGTATGAAAGGTTAAATAATTTTTTGCTTGAGAATAACTTCGAATGAGGAAAGCATTAATACAGGGGAAGAGTTAAGAGTTAAGATGAAGATGTATTTTTACTTGGTTTATTCTTACATAGTTGTGATATTTTGTGGCTGTTTGGTTCTTTTCTCTCTATTTTTTTTATAATGACAAAGGGGAGAATTAAAGTAACGATATATTTTGCTAAAAGTTGATGATATTTACTTGCATATTTTGTGAGCATGATATAGGATATATGTTACTAATTGAATATGAGAAGTTGAAATATGTGATTTGTTAACGATAGGCTCCTTACTAAGAACGAAAAGGCTCCTTCTATTTAGTAAGAACTTATAAAGCTGATAGGTATATCTTGGACTCTTGTTTGAATATTGAAAATATATCTTTTATTGGTTGTTATCATCAAAAAGGGGGTGATTGTTTCCTCAAGGCTTAATGATTTTGATGATGACCTTTCAAATTGGATTTATTTCTTTTTATTGCTAAAGGTTAATTCCCCAAAAGGAAATAAAAACATATGATAAATGCTTCATTTCTTGCAGAAACCTTCTTTATAAACTTACTTGATTTATTAGAAATGACTCCATAATATCTAGAAGGATCTTACAAATCACAATCAACTTCATGATATGATCATTTGTCTTAACATCTAGATACTAGAAGATTTTATGAAATATGATATTAAAGATTCAAAGTCAATTCAAGATACAAGAGAAGTAATGACTAGTTTGAAGAAGATGTATATTTAAAGAAGAGCCACTGCATTTTACAAATGGGGAACATAAGCCATAATCTTTGAAATACTTCAGAAGCATTAATATTCCTAAAAGTCATATCTTGATCAAAATCTTTGTGCTTTAGAAAGTGACTATTCTTTTTGTGAGAGATCATTGAAGCATATATAAAGCAACTTACTTCTTCATTTGTTGAGAGCTTGTAGAGGCTAGAAAAATACTACTAGTATGGAAGGATTGAGAACCTTGAAATATATGTACTCGTGAGCTTATAGAGGCTCGATAAATACTGCTAGTGTAGAAGGTTGGAGAACCTTGAAAAATATGTACTCATGAGCATGAAGAGGCTCCTCAAATTGCTACTTGGATTTTCATAATGAATCACTCAAGTTGGATAATTTTGGAATGGACGTAGCCTCGGGTTGTAAGTCGAACTAGTATAAATCAACTGCATTATTCTCTCTCTTCTCTTATCTTTTATATTTTTGCATTATATTGTTTGTGTGTTTATTTTAGCAAGAGGCTCCTTTACTTTTATAATATGCTCCTTCTATTTTCAACTTGCAAAAGGTTGTTTTCATGTTAACAAGCGCCTTTTGTTTTAAATTGTCTTGGCTAGATTTTTCCTTTAATAGGCTCATGTCGTTTAACAAGCTTCTATCCCTTAACGTGCTTCTATTGCTTAATAGGGTCCTATCATATAACAGACTCCTATTATTGTTTTAAACTTCGACAGGCCCCTATCATTTTATTCGAATTAAAAGTATCTCTTGCGTGTGTTTGCTTTATCACCCTCTATGCAGGATGAGATGAAATGGCTGCCAACTTCTTCAGGCAAATTTACTAATCCATCTTATTGGAATTTATTCAGAGGCTCCAACCTCGAAGTTTCTTGTTACAAGATGATTTGGTTCAAACATAATTCACCTTACAAATACTTCATTATATGGCTAGCTGATCGTTGTAGGTTGCATGATGTTTTAATATGCATTTTATTATGTTTTTAGTGGTTAATTAATTGATTCAGGTATGATTAGGCTTAAAATAGTGTTAATTGGTTAGATATTTGTGTTTTGAGTGTTATATGGGTTAGAGCATGCTATTGAGCTTTAATTTTATGTATTTGAGGTGCCTTGATATATTTGTCAGAGTTTGCGATAAGATATCGAAGAATGGAGAAGATTTGGAAGAAGCCTGACAGAAGATCAGGCCCACGATCTTGACAGAAGCAAAATGGACAGGCCACGATTATGGTAGAAACAAAATCCTAAGTGCTATAAACCTGGCCTGTGTGCAGATAGACCCGAATCGGCCTCTCGAACTTAAGTTTATGAGGGTTATTAAGCTCAGGTAAAACCTAGTTTTTACCCTAATTCGTAAAGACTACAAAAATAAGGAAAATGACCTAGATTGGGGGCCTCCATTTGCCATGTTAGGGAAAAGCTAAGGAAGAGGAAGAAGGAACAGAGAGAAGAAGAGAAAGAAGAAGGTGGAGCTTTAGTTGCTTCAACCTCCAATCCTCCAAGTTACTTTCTTTCTATTTATCTTTTATTTCATGTATTTGATGTATAAGATGCGATTGATGGTGAGGAATCTTGGGTTAAGGATGTTTTAACTTATTTTATAGATTTATACTTGATTTAATGTTAATATAGTTGTTTTTTTATTAATGATGACGGGTGTTGTGATTATTTGTTGTATGTACATACTTCGGTAATAAATAGAGAGTGTGAACTGATAACAAAATGATTAGATTAGGTAATGAGAGTTAAACAATCTAATAGATCACGCAAATAATTAAATCGGTAATTTATATGAAGAGAGATCTTGTGTGAGGACCTAATAGTCTATTAGAGGACTTAAGATCTAATCGGATGTATGGGTCTTTTGTTAATTGAGAGATTGCAAATTCTATAATTCAATTAGGGTTTAATGATTATAACTCGAGAGAGATTAATTCACCCTTCGAAGGTCTAGGATCGACACCACATTAACCAAAAATGACTAAGTTAGTATTAATGATAAGATAAATCCCCTTTCTTATAATTTGTTAATTTTCCTTGTTTGAATTTCAATTGTCACGTGGTGGTGCTTAATTTAGATTTCTTTGTGTTAATTTTATGATTTCATTTTCAATCAATCCATATCTAATTGTTTACTTTTCTGTTTAGTTTTTATTTTCATTTTAATTATCCTTTTAGGCCTTAGACAACTTAGAATTCAATTAGTTCACTAACTACTCGAGGGATTGACACCTTATATACTACATTCACGACCTGTGCACTTGCGGTATATTGAGGGATAAGAAATTGTAAATTTTGCCAACTCGATTACTAGCAATCAAGAACAGGTTAACAACTTTGGACATGATAGCTCATTAAACATACTTCACAAATTGGTTTTGCTTATGTAAATCCTTAGCTGAAAATAATGACCATTTGTACTTCCAATGTCAATTCAATAAATATCTTTAAAATCTCATAATTCAACTATGTCACTTTTATCATCCTCCTAACTCATTGTCATAAATCATTAGTTGAAGTGTTAAGTTGCAACTGAAGCGTCAAAGAGATTTATGGATTTACAAAGTTGCTTTTACATATCTTGTAATTGTTATTTAGGAAAAGAGGAGCAATAGGATTTTTGGAAATTCCACATCCATTAAAGAGGATGTTTTTCAGATATTATTCAACCATATCAGGAGCCATATCATTATTCAAATAAATGACTCTTACATCATATTACAAAGCAGAATAGCATGGAGAATCTGATAGTCTCTCCAATTTTTCCATATTAGCTAATTTGTCGAATTTAGCTAATTTGTGATTTTGTGACAATTTTGTTTTATAATAGTTAGATATGATCAAACATATTATATCTTAACCCTTATTTATTAATTCAATCTCTTTCTTCAAAAAAAGTACAAAGAAAATGTTGTATGGCTTGCTCAAATTACAAGTATCAAATTGTCAAAGCCTCCTATCACCTATTTGTGAATCCCCATTGCAATAAAAGACCCCTATACAGATCTCAATCTTTTAATAGAAAAGATAAAACATAGAATTACTAGTATCCTTAGTAGGTAAAGTAAAACATTAAGACTATTATTAATAACCTACACATATGTTGGAGCTCTCACATATGTTTCCCTAAAAGCATCTTCTAGGAAATTGAGCTAATGATGGAGAGATTTTTATGGAAAGGGAGTGTAGATGGCATATTATATACAAAGGTGAAATGAATTAAGGTTTGAAAAGATAAGAAGGAAGGTGGACTTAGGATCTATCCCATTAGGATGATAATTAGGTTCTAATGCTTAAGAGCGTGTGGAGAATCCTAAGTGACATGGAGTCTTTATGGATTCAACGAGTTCATGCATTTTACATAAAGTAGTAAGAATTCTAAACATTGGATCCTAGACATGATTTTTCATGAACAGTGACTCTACTCTTCAAATTAAAATAGAAATACAAAGAGGAATTCATATATTAGGTAAGGGATGACAAAATTACTCTATTTTGGTATGACTACTGGCCCAGTTTAAGGCAATTAAATGAAATCCAAAAGATGATGCATCTAAAAGGTGTGATACTAGAGAATGCAACGGTGCATACTACTATCACCTTGCATAGAGATGAATAGTTAGATTAAGTTATGCTCAACCTACACTAATTCAACTACTTTCGAATAAGGAAGACCAGATTAGATGAAGAAGAACCAACGATGGAGTTTTCACTAACTTATCTTGAAGGAAATTGCTGAAGGGAACCTCCTTAAACGTCCTATGGTACAACCCATTATGGTTTAAGCAAGCAAATCCAAGGGCATCATTCCTAATGTGGATGATAGTAAAAAGTAAGCTAAGCACTTTTATCCATATAAAGAAATTCTCAAGTATTTATGCAATCATGTGCTTTGTAATAAAGAAGAAGAAATAATACAACATTTGTTTTTCATGTGCCACTGGTCAGCTCAAATATGGTCAACAGTTAAAAATATATGCAATCTAAGGCCTCCCTATCATGCATGAGAAGCGATAATTCTATGTTACCATAAGAAATGGAAGGAAAGAAATGGAATGGATTATCAATAAACTAAATATCTCCAGCACAATGCATAGCAACTGAAAGGAATAGAAGAATTTTCACCAAGAATGAATTGAATAAGTTAGCTCTAGCTACTTGAAAAATTAATATCATTAATGAGTAAATAGTTGAACACAACCTACATACAGAATGCAATCTAAATACTAAAAACTGATGGAGGCTACCAATAGATCATTAAGTTCATCAAATCAGGTAATATCAATATAAGAAACCATAAGCATATAAGTAAAAATGGAATTACCTAGAGGGAATGACTAGTAGGAAGCTTTGGATTGTTGAGGAAGAACATGCATGATGCAAAGTGGCTCACAAATGAAGTAACAGAGGCCAGGACTTCACAAGCACATGTACATGAGATCCTAAATCTCATAAGTCAAAAGGTAAAGCAAGAAATATTAAAACTAGAAACTGAATTAGTGAAGAAAGGATAATTCATGCAAGGTCTCTCCTAGGCAAACACAAGTTCTTTATGCAGGAAGAAACAAGTTGTTTTGTAATTCAATTATTATCTCAATACTATAATTCAATAGTTACCTCAATGTTCTGCACTTTATGTAAACACCTTGTTTGCATGACGTTTCGCTAAATTCTTTAATGAATTATTTACCTTTTAAAAAAACTAATAGTCTAGAACTTAAGGATCAAGAGAATTAGTCTTTATATATTACAACTTACTCTTAGCTAGGAAACCAAAAGTAATGAAATAGTTTAGGGTTCTCAATAAACAAACGTCGAGTGCTTTACATGTTCCATCTACAACAAACTTATAGAAATGTTTAATTTCTGGCATCTGGTCATAATTATCTCTTTATCTAGGCTAAGTTCCTTTGAATATAAGTTTTCTTGTTTCTAGGTTTGAATACCCTTACATTCCTTTCCCTCTATAATTTTAAGAAGTTACAATTTTATTTATTACCGGAAGAAATCAATCAAATTATTATTAATTATGTATAAAAATATAAAGTATAAATAAAATAAGAAACTAATCATCTTATTTATTTATTATCGTTATATAATAAATACAAATTTTGATGAAAGAATTCATTATTAAAGTATTGAACTAATAAATATACTACTAACAATTAATTAATATAATAATTTTATTTTTAATAAAATTAAATACTAATATTGATATATTTTAAATATAAATAATGATATATAAATATGATAAATCAATAAAATCATAAATCAATATGTTTGCCATATATCATCCATATAGTTTGCTAGTTCCTAATCATCCTCCTAAAACATTATGTTTATGTGGATTACCACATATCTAAATGCCGCCATGTCAATTAGAATTAACAACATAATTTAACAAAAGACTAATTTGGGACTTTTTACAAAACATAATGGTTTATTTTTTTGGAAAAAGGAAAGAATGAATGAATTAATAAATAAGAATTTTACATCCTTAAAGGAAAGCCTCAACATAGATAAGCATAGTGGATACACGTAAAACACAAAAGAGAACAAAGATTATGTAAAAAGCACACGGTTTAGAGATTCAATGAACGTAGTAGAGTGGAACTATAATTTGATGCAAGATTTTGTAGTAAAATAATTTCTCAAGTCCCATTAATAGCTTCAATGATAAGTGCATCTACGGTTTTGCATTTAAATTTAAAGTTTCTCGCATTCCTTTCTTTCCAAATGTTTTGCACACACAATCCCATAGCCAATAAGTAAATCAACTTGTTCGTTACAGGAATAGAGGCTTGTGTGGCTAGCCAATGATAATGATGGAAATAGAATTATCATAACCATTCCATAAGCATTTTAGCTTCACAGATTCTCAAATAAACTTAGAAACTAGACATATGAAAAATAGATGATCTCTAGTTTCATCTTATGTAGAACATAGAGTGTAGCTTCTATTGAGTATAATTTTAGATTTATACAATTATATGCAATCTAAGGCTACCTATATCTATAAACCTTTAGTATAATTTTAGATTTATCTTTATTTCTAACCTAGCTTGCTAAACCTCCTTTTTAGTTTATATCCTTTATTTAGGCAAAATGAATCTTAAGTTTTTATTAAAATTTAATTTGACCCCAAAACATTACCTTACGTTCAATGTTTTAAAAAGAGTCTTACTTTAACATAAACTAAACTATTTTGTTAAAAATTTTCAGTTTGGATTTTTTTTATTTTTCTATAAATCCACATATATTAAATATGGCATATGAACCCACCATTCTCCATTCTTTTTCTTTTTTAAGGATTAGTCCGTAGACTAATCCCTCCGTAGCAGGAACATCTCAAATCAAGGAGAGCTACTACCAGCCTAAGAGTTTGCTGTATTTCTAATAATTGAACCCCTGATCACTTGGTTAAGAGACGAAGGTATGTGTCACCTACGTCAACCCACTGGGTTACCATTATTCATTCTTTACAACAGAATAAGTTACTTTCTCATGTTCCTTTTACGAGTTCTAGCTTCCTTCTTCATATATATTATTGTATAAATAAATATATACATTCATCATCGTCTCTTTAGAACGGGAGATAGTTGGATTTTATGTTGAAGCACATTTCTTGTTGGACCTGTTGCTCTCACTAGAATTAGAAAAAGCAAGATTTCATCTTTCAATCTCTCACGCAATGTCTTTATTTATTTACAGTACTGGAAGAACAGAACGCAACAACGCGGAGAAAAGGCTTTAAGACCCCAAAATTTGTCTCGAACTCCGAAGTTTCTCTTCGCTATTCGCATTTTTAGGAATTACTTAGATCTGAATTTCTCTACCTTTACCTCTCTGTCTATCTGTTTCTTGCTTCTGAGACAAATCAGCGTTGGACATCCCGAAAATGATGTCTCTTTGTTGGAAGAATATTTTTTCATTTCTGGTCACACTCAGCGTCGCTTTCAATTGTTAACCAACTTGGTTCTTTCGTGCCTTTAAACAATTCCTTCTGCTTGTTTTGTTGTGACAAAGGGAAAAAAAGTAGTTGGTAATTGAAAGGAAACTGTTACCTTGTTCATTTCAATGTTTTGGTTTATGTTTCTTTTTGCCTTCATTTCAAGTTCTTACTTGGGGATCTGGGTCTTATTTTATACAAGACCACATGTTTTTCTCCTGAATCATCGGTTTATTTATTAGTTTCCTGCGCATTTCTCGACTTGGGTTGTCATCAGTTTCAAATTTTGTTTTTGGCTACTCGATAAGAAAAAAAAATCTCTTAAACACACCGATATATTGGGACCACAATAAAGTTTGTTACCTGGAAAGTTTATTAACAACGGACACTAAGGAGACAAAAGGAGAGCAAACAATGTGAAACTGAGAAGAAACAACGTTAAGCCACGGCAAACAACGTGATCTGGGGAGATAGAGCAGGTCAGGCGAAGTTACAGCAAACAAGGCAAAGCTAAGAAGTAGATCCAAGCATAGGAGACAAATCAATATTATGAATGCTGTACCAATACTTATCAATTTTGTTCTGGTATGCCAAATATCAAGTACTGTTTTGAGTAGATTTTTAAATTTATAAAGTAATCTGTGAAGGTTTTAAAATTACAAAATAATCCTTTAATATTGTATTGTATAATTGATAATTTTACATCAGCACTATCTTCAAAAATTATAATAATGTAAATTTTGAATAACAACAAATCTTTTTATTTTTATTAATATTACTTTTTACATATTATATATATAAATAATAAGGACAATTAATATAAAATCAAATACAAAATAAAATATTTAAAATGTTACATTTTTTTTTCATATAATAAATAATAATCATATTTATTATTTAATCATTATTGATATATGATGAGTCGTCTCATGGAAGTTCTTGCAACAACTCACATGGAGGCAACAAAAAGAATACTTCGGTACTTGAAAGTTAAACGAAGCAACCACTTGTTACGCTCTCTACATGTGAATTCGAGCAAGTGGTAGCAATCTCTTGTACTTGTCATGTGATTTGGCTACGGCGATTATTAAAGGAACTTCACTTAATTCAATAAGAAGCAAAAAAGATTTATATTAACAAGAAGTTTGCTCAAGCATTTGCCAAGAATCCAATGTACCATAATCAAAGTAAGTATATAGACATAAGATATCATTTCGTTAGGAAGTACATTGCAAGAAAGAAAGTGGAGCTCATCTACGTGAAGAAATAAGAACAAGTTGTGAATATTTTATCAAAGGCACTTAATTTCAAAGACTTTTTAAAACTAAGATTAAGACTTGGGATGAAGAAGAAAAATTTAAATTAAGGGAGAGTATTAAAAATATTATTTGAACTTTAAAGCTTCTAGAGTCACTATGACATAAACGACATTTGGTTACGAAAAAAATCGTTGCTAATAGTTATTAGTAACGATTTACATTAATCGCCAAAAACATTACCAAATCTCCGTAGCTGAAAATTATAAGTGACATTTTTGACTACGCTATATTTTCATAGCGATGCTATAGCTAAAAACATCGCCAAATTGACTACGTTTTGTGAAAATTGCCGCCAATATTTTTTGGCTATGCTACTAGCTAAATGTTTTTAACTATATTTTATGAAATGCAATTAATTTTTAATATACATTTTAACAAAATGATATACTTGAAGGATCGTATATGCAGCGGAAATAAAAATTGCAATCCTATATTCATCTATTGCGTTTAACAACATACTAATAGTAGGAACAGACAAAAATAAATACCTGAAATTTGTGAGGATTAATCGATATTGAACTTCGAAAATATGAAATCTCTATGTATTTCATACCTAAAAATCTGTCCTGATTTCAACACTTAATGTAGTTATGGTTAAATTTTAAAGAACCCTTTTTTTAAGAATCGGAAAAAAAAAACAATTTTTCTTTAATCTTTTCACTTGTTTATTTTTCACGTACGGAGAACAAAAAATGAAAAAGTATATTTTTGTCTTCGTTTTCTTCTCACCGTACAAAAACAAAGAGTATCTTTATTTCCCTCTTCACTTCGTTTTCTGATCAACGTACAAAAACTAACAATAATATGTATCAGAGGCTTTCTCTGCATTTTGTAACTGTTTCTTTTACACTTAAAGCACACGCATCTCTTCATCAATTTTTAACGTTTATCGTTCATTCAAAACTTGAATGAACCAACGCATCCTTTCGTTTTGTTTTTGTTTTGTAAAACCAAAACAAAACCACCCATCCCGAAATCATCTGACGCCTTTTTGCTTTTTTTTTTTAAATAAATAATAATAATTATTTATAAAATGAAATAAAATAAACTATTTTATTTTATTCTTTTATTTTTTTTACAATAGAATTTTTAATATTAATTAAACTTTCTGTG
>JANIHZ010000001.1:17429613-17445790 GCA_027478365.1 Erythroxylum rufum
ACTCTTGTCGTTTAACAGGCTACTATTGTCTGACATACTCATATTGTTTTAATCTTTAATAGGCCTCTGTCTTTATACGAATTGAAAGTAACTTTGAAATTTTTTTTTTGCTGACGGTCCCTTTTATTTTAATAGGCATCTTCTTTTTATTGTTTCAATATGACTCATACTTTAACAGACTCTTGTCGTTTAACAGGCTACTATTGTCTGACATACTCATATTGTTTTAATCTTTAATAGGCCTCTGTCTTTATATGAATTGAAAGTAACTTTGAATTTTTTTTTTGCTAACGTTCCTTTTTATTTTAATAGGCGTCTTCTTTTTATTATTTCAATATGACTCATACTTTAACAAACTCTTGTCGTTTAACAGGCTACTATTGTCTAACATACTCATATTGTTTTAATCTTTAATAGGCTCCTGTCTTTATACGAATTAAAAGTAAGTTTGAAAATTTTTTTAAGTCTCACAAAATTCACCTCCCTCTTACGTGTGTTTGCTTTATCAATTAGTAACATAATTCTCCTTCAACTACTCAACTATTTTTCCTATCGATTAACGCGAAAATTTCCTCTTTTAATAATCAAACTTGCTGTTGAATTGGTCATTTGTATATTGGCCATGACGATAGGCAATTATGCTTTGCTGAATTTGGAAGAGCATTGGTTGCCAAGAAGAGTGATGAGTGCTTGGCGTATGGCTGGAATATTGCATGCCTTGGAAGGGTGGAGCGTGTACGAATGTGGCCAAAACATCTTCAACGTTGCAAAAGTATGGGAAACTACTCTTCGACATAGATTCCGTCCTTTAACTAATGCCACTTGATCGATATGCATCCCAGTTGTCGCTTTAATTAGGGTTCGATTAAAATTTATTTGTAGTATATTGATGCAAGTCTGTTTATTCAATTACAATAAATGTTTTGATTCGAAATAAATTTATTCAAACGTCCCTACGCCATCATTTTATCGATCTTAGAGGAATCCAAGAGTGACTGCCGGAGCCGACAAAGATATAGTTTTTGTGTTTTTTGTTGTCAAGGCTATGTATATTTGGAGGTAGGGCATAAATTAAGCAAAGATTGGTGTATATTCAAACATCCTGATGTGTTTAATTTTAATAATCACAAAGGCTACAAAATGGGAAGCGAGCTTGCTAATTGTGAAGAGGGGCCTCATCTCATATAAGACAAGAAGGAAGATCCGCCTCCTCTATATGACACTCTAAATCAACAAAAGGGACAGAGTAGTTGCAAATTGAAGTGTTCAATCAAGGGACGAGTGCATGAATTAAACAGATAAACTAAGGAGATCAATTATAAATCTCCACACAGAAAAATTGAAGAAAATTTTATATGCACTGGATTGCTTCAGCTTAGAAAGTAGTGTTTCTATTGAGAGATTGTTGGTCTGGTTAAGTGCATAGAGAGAATCCTGGTTCCATTTGCTTAAACAGATTTCTTTTGGTTCTGCCAAAAAGCAATACGTTAAGAAGAAAAGGAAAACTATATGCTCATACATGGTAAAAATAATTAGATAATAATTAAGCCAGCTACTATATGAAATGGAAATTAATTAAGTACCAAAAGCTGAGCTTCTACAATCTTTTTCTTTTCGCCGTCGTCGGGACCATTGGAAATCATAATCAAGCACTACAAAAAGGACCTTGAGTTTTCACCAATAGACAAGGAAACTCCAAAGTTAACAGAAGTACCCAATTTCCTAAGTAGAAACTGTGCAAGTACGAGAGAACAGAAAAAGAACCCCCTACCTTGTCCATGTATATGTCGTTGATGAAGAGCAAAAACCTGGTTTCTGCATAGAGGACAAGTGGAATGAGTTTGGAACCACTGGTCAATGCACCCGACATGGAAGCAATGGTTGCATCTGGGGAGTTTCCTCAGCTTTTCGCCATCTACAGCCTCCTGAAGGCAAACCGTGCAGTAGGGGGCGTAATCGTCAATAATCTTTCTGTGTTTTGGTCTGAAGGTGAAAGAGTGAAGGCGATTATTACTGGGCCATAAAAACTTTGTGCATACACGAATAGAGCAAACGATGAAAGTGATAAGGATTGTGTTCTTGCAGCTGCTAGTACTGGCGGCCGTAGAAATTGACTCGGTTATCTTGGTCACCAAGTCCATTTTGCTTGATCTTTCCTGATTATTACTAGAAAGATAAGCACCTTCCCGTGTTTTTGTACGTGTCTAAACAAAGATGCCGCTTCAGAGAAGACATTCTAATTTAGCAGTTCTTTGAGGTGCCAGGACTTGTACATTTGTTGGAATCGTAGCTCTCAAAACCTTTCAAATCGCTGACGTTTGCTTCAGTCAATAATATTTGGATAAGTCAGTAATTCGCCGCAGATAATTGTGGAGATTCAGTAAATGCTTATGCACACTCTTCTTCTTGGTTATACTCAAAAATGTTTGGGAAATATAGGTTAATTAGTTTTTTTTCTATTAATACAAATTTGTTTCAAATTACTAAACTAACCAAAGTTGAAATTAATTTAATTTAATAGCAATTCAAAGTAAACATTATCCAAGTGCTCTCTTTAGAATTTGCAGGAACGGTACACCAAACGTCTAAGATTGTCAAGACTTGAATCTTAATCCAATAGCTAGCAGCAAGATCACAAATCATGTCAAATGAAAAATCTATGAAAGTTGTTGGTGAACGTCGCCGTGTAAAGGACGACAGATTATGAAGGACGTAATCAGGTGTCTTAATTATGATTGTTCAAATAATAATTTTGACCAACACGCACTATTGCATCATACACAGCATACCTAGTTCCTTGTGATTGATATTAACGATCAAACTGTTTTTTCTCCAATCGTTCTCTAAGGACTCATTTCATTGCTTTAGTTGAGTTGTTTTCATCTAATCCCAATTAGAATTGAAAATGAGTGACAATTGTTCTGCTTTGTCAACTTTCGAGGAAATTGAAGCACCAAACGCCTGGTAGTAGGTGTTACTTTCTTGTAGCCATCAACTACTTTGCTAACCGTTATAAGTAAATGACAAATAACCAACGCATGCTATATGTCTATTGTGAGTCCTAATTTATGTGACTCGAGCCTTTTGACTTCTTAAAAATGAGAAGGCACATGAATAACAATTTATTAAATGTTATTTTTTATTATTTATGTGAGGTAATTAGGAATCATATATGAGTTAACACATTTTTATTAGCATCATTAAGCATAAACTTCGGCAATCTTTCATTCGAGACACATATATGATAGCTTGAACAAGAAGAAGATAACGTCGGGAGACAAATACATAACTTCCTAAAAAATCAGCTAAATATTAACAAAGAATTGTCTTTATTGCTGCAGCAAAATAAACTAATGATGAAACAAACACCAAGTTTAACGTGAAAACCCTCTAGTAAAAAGGGAAAAACTAAATGACAAGCAGACAATAAATTCATTAAACTCAATATATAAAAAAAAGTCAACGTACCAAATACGCTAAAGAAAGATACAAGAAATAGGGTGTAAAATGTTCTGTTCCTGGATACCTTGTACAAGTTCTACTGCTGTATTTATAAAGCCAAAGTTTGTTACAAGTGAGAGTTTGGATTCAACTATGATTTTATAAGATAAATTATATCTAAACATAGATAACCTATATAAGCTATCTAAAGTTAGTCATATATATCACAACAAGGATTACACAGAGATGATTACATAGAGAAGATTGTAATGAGAAGATTACTCAGAGAAGATCACTCAAAGAAGATTGCAGATAAGATTGTTGCTGAGAAGATTATGCTTGTTGTTGAGTCTCTTTATCACTCCCCCTCAAGCTAGGCAGGGGAGCATGTGAAATGTCGAGCTTGTACCTTAGAAACTCAAATTGAAAACGAAAGGTTTAGTGAAGACATTAGCTAATTGCATATGTTATCGGACAAAATATGTCACAAGAGCCCCAAGTGCAACACATTCTCGAACATAGTGATAATCGACCTTAATGTGTTTAGTGTGAGCTTTAAGTAGGGGAATAACTGTTAAATACAATGCACTAGTATTATCACAATATAGTATAGGAGGATTGTACAAGGACATACCAATGTCTCAGAGAATATGCGTTATCTAAGTAAGCTCTGCAGTGGTTGAGGCTAAAGCTCGATATTTTGCCTTAGCGCTTGACTTAGCTACAGAAGGTTGTTTCTTAGAGCCCCAAGAGATTAAATTAGCACTAAGAAAAACACAGAACCTAATTGTTGAATGTCGAGTAAATGAATACCCAGCCCAATCAATGTCAGAAAAACCCACCAGATTTAAACTAGAGGAAGAAAGAAAATGTATCCTATGATCAAGAGTTCCTTTAACATACCTCAATATGCATTTTACAGCTTGAAAGTGCAAAACATAAGGATTATGCATGAATTGGCATACGAAGTTCACTGAATCAGATATATTAAGCCTTGTAAGCGTTAGATATTGTAAAGCGCCAACCAAGGAACAATAAGCTGAAGCATCACAACTTGGTCCAAAATTAGTGTATAATTCATGTTTTGTGCCAATGGTCTGCTGATGGCCTTGGATTCAAGCATCTTGGCCCTTTTTAGCAATTCACGAGCATATTTACCTTAAGAAAGAAAGGGTCCATTTTTTAAGTGAGTTACCTCGATGCCTAAGAAGAAATGCATCGGTCCAAGATCCTTCATAGCAAACTCTTATGGTAGAAGAAGTAAAAGTCGTTGAAGAAGCGAATCATTATTACTTATGACAATTATATCGTCTACATAAAGAAGTAAAATGACAGTACCTTCTAAGCTATATAGAAAAAACAGTGAAGAGTCTGCTTGACTACGAAAGAAGTCGATGTCGGGAAGAAAAATGTTAAAGCAATCATACCACGCCCGTGGAGCCTGTTTAAGCCCATACAAAGCTTTCTTTAGTTTGCAAACATGATGAGGGAGAGCTGGATTTGTGAACCCAGGTGGCTAAGTCATATAAATGGTCTCTCAAAGTTTGCCTTGTAAAAATGCAATTTTCACATCAAGTTGTCGAGTTCTCCACCTAAAGGTCATACTGACTGCCAAAATAGTTCATATAGTGGTTGGTTTTACCACAGGATTATATGTTTCATCGAAGTCAATTCTTGCCACTTGTATGTTTTCTTAGGCAACTAGTCGAGCTTTACGTCTTTCAATACTTCATTAGGGTTGAGTTTAGTCTTGTAAACCCATTTACTTCTTATGAGGTTTATATGAGGTTCAAATGGAACTAGACTCCAGGTATCATTAGCCTCAAGTGCTCTCATTTCTTCCCTCATAGCATCATACCAATGAGGTATTGATAAAGCTTGTTTGAATGACTGTTGCTCTGTGTATAGGTCTACATGAGTTGCCAAGAAAGCTTCAAATTTAGGGTTGTATGACTTAGATCAAATAACCACAGCGTGTATAATAGTGACTGATGGTGGATGCAAGTATTTACTTTGTATAAGTTTTGGGGAAGCTAATTTAAGTTTAGTAATGATATGGTCTGGGCTAAAATTTACACATGGAGGACTCTCAATCAAAGGATCTGATGAAACATAAATGGGTATAATTTTAATGGAGGGAGTGTTTATGGGCTCAATGTGTAAAGACAATGTTTCACTTGAGAAGTATGATGGTGGACTTTGATGTTGTTGAACTGCATGATCTCGTGAGACACTAGGTATATGTTGTCTCTATTGATCCGTGATCATCAAACGTTGAGGTGACTAATTTTGAGGGTGTAGATTTATGATAGAGTGTTGCTCATCTGGTAGTGCTTGGCTTAGTTGTGTGTGTGAGATTAATAATTACTCATGAGAGAGAACTTCATCACGTTGCTGCTCATTTGATTGAAGATGTTGCATAGAAGTGAGCTGACTTTTTCCTGGGAGAGGAAGATCAACATGGACTAACATTTCACATTCAGCCTGAGCATGGTCTGCATCATCATCATTAAAAAATTAAGAGAATGTGGTAATTGCAGCATCCTCAGTTACATGTGCTTGGGAAGAGTTTCTGTCATAATAAGGAAAAACAATTCCATCAAAAATTGCATGTCTAGAAATGAAGACTCTCTTTGTTGAAGGATGATAGCACCTATAACCTTTGTGAAGATTACTATAACCAATGAATACATATGGATAAGTCTTAGGCTTAAATTTGTGAGTGTTTCTCTTTCTGAGATACAGAAAAAATTTGCAACCAAATATCCGTAGTGATGAATAATTAGGATAATTTTTATATCATTTTTAAAATGGGCAATCCATGTTCAAGATAGGTGATGGCATCCTATTTATAAGAAACACTATTGTGAGGAAAGCTTTAACCTAAAAACTAAGAGCAAGTCTAGAGCAGAAAAGAATCATGAGTCCAGTTTCAACTATATGTCTATGTTTTCGCTCAACCATCCCATTTTGTTATGGTGTATCAGGGAAGGAAATATTTTGCAGAATTCTATAGTTTTCAAAGTGCTCCAAAAATTCCATCTTACTAAACTCGTCATTGCCATCACATTGAAATTTTTTTATTTTTCTTGAAACTTGATTTTCAACCAATTTCTGAATTTTTAAGAGAATGTTGTAAAATTCTGATTTTTGTCACAGGTGGTACAACCAAGTGAAACGAGTGCATTCATTAACAAATATCACATAATAACATATACGTTGAGAAGACATAATGGGTACAGGTCCCCAAAGATCACAATGAACCTTTTCTAATAGAGAATCAGCAACTTGATTACAGGATGTGAAAGATAGTTTGCAACTCTTACCTAACTGACAATTACCACACACTGAATTTTTCTTAATCCAATTACTAACATTAATACTTTTGTTGGCACTTAAAAAGTGTAATGTCTTGGAGCTAGGGCATCCAAGTCGTTTATGCCATACTTCTTCAAGTGCTCTCCCGGATCTGACCATCGTGAATGCTTGAAATGCTGATTTCTTGCCCTGAAGAGTATACAGGTCTCCCTACTTACTCCTCCTGGACATTATTCTGTTGGTTTCCTTGTCATTAACAACAAAATTTGTGTCAGTAAATTTCACAATGTAAGAGTTATCTTTTGCCAATTGATTAACTGAAAGAAAATTTTGTTTTTAATCTGACACAACTAATACATTTTTTAACTTTAATTTTCCATTATTCGTTCTCATTGCTATTTCACCCATATGATTTATATCCATGTGGCTACCATTAGCAGCAATAATCTTGTCAGATCCCTTATATTCTGATATATTATCTAAATTACTTGTAGCGTTTATCATATGAGTTGTTGCTTTAGTGTCAATAAAGAACTGTTGAACATCATCTGTCTTATTCAGATTAAAAGTAGCTAATGCTTATGGAAGATCTTATTGGGCTTAATAGGAATAATCATACCTGTAAAACATTTAAGAGCTTTATGGTTATACCTTCTACAAATCTGACATGGTTCCTTTATTGAGCTATGTGCAAATTTGTTTTTTCCTAGTCCTGAAGTTTCATTGTTGGTAGTATTTAAACTTTGGTTATGACGGTGAAACTTTTAATTTTTCCAAGCTTGCTTAAATCCTCGACCTCGTGAAGTAAAGTTGTTCTTGCCCTTACCACGTCCTTGTCCACGATTGTTGTTATTGTGACCTCATTGAGCAACAAAGGCAGTATTGTGATCAACTCCCTTAGAGGTCTTATGATCAACCACTTCTTGAATGTCATATCCTTCAACAGCATTGACAAATTGAGAAAAAGTAGGATAAGGTGGCTCACTAAGCACCAAAGTTCTAACAATGCAGCCTTTTGAAAACATGAGTACTTTGTCATCTTCAGTAAGAGGTTTACGTATAGCTGCAAGACTATCATATAACATCTTGAATTCTTTGATGTACTCATGAAGTGATCAAGTCCCAATCTTCAGATTTTGAAGCTTGTCCTTAAGTTGGAATTCCTTGTCCTTTGAAGCACTCAAGAAATTCTCTTTAAGTACTACTCATATATCCTAAGCAATTTTACAACCAATTATAAGGAATATACACTCTTCTTTTAGAGTCCTCCTAATCCAACATTTAAGGGTGAGGTCATCGTCATTCCATTCTTCATATTTGGGATTTGGAGTTTCTTTACCATCTTTGTCAATGGTAATTCTTTTAGGTGGATAATTTTCAATGAGATGGGTTATTTTCATTATGTCAAAGTAATTGAGTATTTGGTTTTGCCATATGAGATAGATATCTGGTTGAAGTTTAATAGAGCACATGTTAATTAGGTGATAAATATTTGTTGGTGACAAGGTAAGTTTCGAGGATGAGGGATTCATGATGATAGAGTTGCTAATTAATATCTAGGCTTTTGTATGCTCTTATACTATAAAAAAAGATACAAGAAGTAAGGTGTAAAATGTTAACAAAGATAAGATATCTAAGCTATCTAAAGCTAGTCATATATATCATAGATGATTACGTAGAGAAGATTGTAGATAAGATTGTTGTTGAGAAGATTATTTAGAGAAGATTACTCAAAAAAGATTGTAGATAAGATTATTGCTGAGAAGATTACACTTGTTATTGAGTCTCTTTATCATACACAAAACTCCCTGCTTTGCTGGAGTCCAAGGAAGGTTATAATATACGCAAATTTTCCTTTGTATTTTTATAAAGAGCCTATTTTGTGTCATAAACCTATTACCTTATGGTCATAAAGAGCAACTTTACCAGTTGTTCCAAGGCTCACCCTCCCATTCAATAAGGATTTACAAAAAAAGTTGATCTCTTACCCCCTCACAATAACAAGTTGTCTCATAAAGTTTCAGGATTGGAACTAAAGTTGATATCATAATCAACAATCACTCATATCAATTCCCAAAACCATCAAACTAAGATGAGAATACAACCCTCTTTGCCCATTCTCTATTTTTTCTCACTTTTGGATGTTGTGGCCGCACTGTCAACCATTCTCCTAAAGCAAGACTTAACTAAGCTATTTATAAGTACTTCTGGCATTACAATTCAGAATCTTAATTGAATTGAACTAACTAGAACGTATCTATCCTTATCAGATTACATCACACAAATTGATGACACTCCCATCTAAAAAGGACTCTATCCAATAGAATTTATCTACATCTCAACTAACAAGATAAGAAATTACATTTAACTATAATGATACATTCATATATATGAAGAACTTTACTATCTTCAGATGATCCTCCCATCTACCTTCTAGAGTTGATGTTTATCTATTGTAATCTTATCTGCCACATCTTCCAAAATATCTTCTTGATCTGATAATAAGTCATTCAAGTCCAAAGCCTTTTAAAGCACACTAGTATATGGTCTCCACACACGGTCCTATATCTTCACACCTTTACAAAGACTTACATAGTTGATCAACACAATTGTGTAAGTCAAGACATGAACCATAAAGCTATCTATGATCACCGAAAGTCTCAAAATAGGACTGAACACTTAATAGAAGAACTCTTCTTTTGGTCGTAAAATTGGGAATACATATAAGATAGTCAGAAAAGTACTATCCCATTGGTAGCAGATGCAAGTGTTAGGTCAACTTCCTATCGGCAATGATGGTTAGCAATATTGAAAATAAGAGAAAGGTAAATTGACTGATCATTAATCAATGGGTCGGTCAACATCTTTAGTAGCCATAAAACCATAAAAAAGAGGCCATAATATATGGAACACACAAAAACAAAGACTAGGAGCTTAACACAAAACAAAATTACTATATTAATCATGATCTAAGTTATAAGAAGTTATAGCACAAATTAGAAGTCACAATTGAAAGAAAAAAGCCAAAATGAGTGGTGTATAAAAATGAAGGGACAAATTGCTAATTATTTAAAAGCATCAATAACTGCTTCATTTTTTCAAGAAACTTATAGGATACTATAAGCAGCAGCACACCAGATATAAAAAGTTGACTCCAACTTAAGTTGGTATAACTAATGATTGTTCTTCTCAAAAAGAGAATTAAATACAATGCTCATTTCACACTTTTAACAAACTGAAGACGAAATAATTTAAGACATGCACTTATCAGAGATGAATTATAGACATGTAAACTACCATACTGAAAAGAATGATAACATATACACAGATACAAGAGAAAAGAAACTTTTAAAACATTTGAAAGATGTTTTTTCAAAAAAAAATTGAAAGATGAGTTCAGTATATCATATATATCATGCATCTAGTTCCTCTACTTCAAGCTCTTTTGAACCAGTAAACATAATAAATCTAAAGTCTGGCATGAACAAAATCTACCTATTTTTTAACAGATTCTTTCTTCTTTGATACAAATTGTACTTGTGCTTGCCCAAATTGTTAATTGAGCTATATATGCTTGTGTTTAATCTACTTTACAACACTTATATGCTTATCTTTTCCAGATCATGTGTACAAGAAATTATTAATCTCAAAAAATACTCGTTGTCTATTGAGTATTATCTTAAATGTATAAAAAAAGTATTGTACATTCCGTTGAAGTAGTTTGGCTCCCTGTCACTAATTCTGATTTTATTGATATAGTATTGCATATAATTCTTCTATTGTATTTGTATTTGCATATGTCAAATTGGACTATATTTCTTTTTCATCACATCGTAGCATGCTACTGAAATATTAAATATGAAGTATAACTTTAATGATATGAATGCCTAGCTAGTTGATGATATTCCTGTGGCTACTAAAGTTATTATTAAACAACATAATTCATCAAAAAATTTTGTACCTATTGCCTCTACTTGGCCATAAAAATACTCATGGTAGCTTTAATGACGTATTAATCATAGTCATGCACGAGGTCATTCTTAAGATTGCCAAACCTTCTACCTCTTCGGTTAAACAAGTGTAATGTCAACTTTGTGGTTACAAGTGTCATATAGTGCTAACATGCAAATGTTACTTTGATTAATTCTTTTATGGATAGTTTCCACCTACATCTGCATATTTCCTATGCAAGACCAATTAATATCTTGATTCTAGAAGTACAAATCAAGTGCCTAGTTTATTATTCTTTTAGTTGAAGTGGATTCCTTTCATTTTACTCATAATCTTATGTTCTTGTTTTTTCAATTTGTTGATTTCTTTTGAAAAAGAGTGTACTAATAGGAAAATTATACAACTAGTGATAAACCAAGGAGTATAAGGCTAAAATTGATAACACAATGTTAGGATATCTCCAAGGTTATGTTTGGTTGGGTGGTTATTAATAGAATGAAATGAAATGTATGGAAAGAGGGTTTATAATAGAATGGAATGGAATATGATAGAATGGGAGGGTTTCATATTACATCCCATTCCATCCTAAACAGTACAAATAAGTTACCTCTGATTTGGGAGGTTTATGATGGATTGTAAAATGATAAACAACATTTTTCTATTTTGCATTATGAACCCTTCTTCCAAATAACATTTTAATATATTACATTATGAACCCTTTCATCCCTCATAAACAACAATTTTCTAATATTACATCCATTTACATTCCATTCCATTATGAACTATTTTATTTCATTGTATTCCATTAAAAACCTTACGTCCAACCAAACATAGCCTAAGAGTACAACTATTAGGACTTACAACTATTAACAGTGCTTAGTTATCAAGCTAATCATTGACATTCCAGTTGTGGGAGAGTATATTACTCATCTTTTCCTTGATATTCTGAGCTAGGATCAATTCCCTTATTTGTCTCAAGGAGTTTTAAGTGAATGCCTTAGGTGTTTGCTAGATATTGTAAACACCTTAAGTTCTTTTCCTTCTGGAGAGCATACAAACCACAATTGATTACAAGTTTGAAAACTAATGATTACCTTGATGAGTAAATCTATCTTTCACATCCCATGTTATGAATTGAGGCTAATTAAGACTTATATGGTTTAACAAACAAAGTTGAAGATCATGAGTCTAAAATAATTTGGAGAACTTGAAGGAGGAGAGAACATGGCATGCAGTTTCTTCATAAGGGTAGCAAAATGTACATAAAACATTAGGTTGGAGATACTTTTTAATGTTTCCATAGTTCTTAGTTCTTTTATAAGAGATAACCACCAAATAAAGGAAGCCTTGTAAGATAGTTAGGAAACCACACTAATCTACATTAAGAGGCTTTCTGAGCAGGGGTACTAAGATTGATTAAAGAACTTACCAAAGTTAAGGGCTCTCTAATTGAGCTTATCTTCTACCTCCATATTTGGAAGATAGCTAGGTATATGTTTTTTGACCACGAGTTATCCCCTAAAATTACAATTCTAAGAACCATTATTGATATTAAAAAAATGTCTTTGACAATCATAAGAACTTGAAGTTTCAAGTTCTATAGCTCTGAAATGCTATGTAGGTCCTAAACTATTCCAATTATCGTACCAAAACATTTTTTTTCACCATTACTCATTATGAACTTGATTTTCTAGGACATTTGGCTATGAGTTTCAGTATCTAAGTGAAGGTCCAGATAACCATACTTACATTTAATTAATCAAATGCTTTGGTTCTTTGATATATAAGCATGCATCCAAATTACCGACGCTAACTTTGAATTTTTGATAAGCTTCCATATTCATTTATCTAAGAGCATCTTGAGGGTGTAAGTCCCTAATCACTTGGCTTTGGCAAGTAGATGCTTCATAATAGAGCCAGTCTATAGGAAGCTCTTCATAATTTCTCAATATCCTTTTTTAGTCTTTGTGGGATATATAAGTGAAATCACTAGTGGGTATGAAGGATATATTGAGAATTGTTGAAAAAAATTGTAACTTGCCCATATAAAAGAGAAGCTTGTTATTATAATGATTGATGTGCCTATTAATAAAGTTAAAATTTGGTAAGCAATCTTGGTGGATTAGTATCTTAACTAAGATTGGAATACCCAGGTCTCTAGAAGGCAAGTCTAGGTGTTTAGCCCTAAAATTATAGTGAGTGAAGCCATCATATTTGTAGAGTATAGAGAGATGTAACTGCAACTATTATGCTTATTGATAATGAGGCCAAAGAGCTTATTGAAGGCATTTAAGGAGTTTATTAATATGTTTATGGAGATGGAATTAGCCCTAAATAGAAGCAAAACATCATCTTCAAAAGATAGGATAATGAGTCCCACTTTCTTGCATTGGTAATGATATTTACAAATAAAATTATGATGAGATCCTAATTATGAGATTTTTATTACATATATTTATTATCCTTAATTGTTCCTAATTGTTGCTATATTAAGACTAAAAATTAACAGAGTGGAAAGACTACCACATATTATGTTTCTTCCTTATAAAGTAGTCAGTCTCATAGACTAAAGTATGAAATTGTTAAATTCATTAAACTTAATTGATATAAGAATTTCATCTAGAGCATTACTTGAATATCTATGAAATTTATCATTATAATGATTATATAAATAATCTTTTAACTTGAGATTTTCAAAGTATCTAATATAAGGATTGATATATTTTGATACTGTTTGTGACTTGTCTTATTCAAGAGTTGCTCACTTGATATTCAATGGGCATAACATGAACTATATGCAGTTAATTAAATGATTAATATAATATTTTTCACCCTAAAGTAATTCGGGAGAATATCTCATTATTCTCTATTAGAATTAATTTAGGAAATCGTTAACAAATGTTGAATGACAAATTGAAAACATTTTTCAAATGCCACTAAAAGAATTAGTTACTAATGGTGGAGAACTAGTATGATTGAACTTAAGGAGAGTGGACATTAATTTTAGACTTTATGTCCAATTGAAACATTGTATGATGAAGGAATTGAATTATACAAAATTCTTATATGGAAAGGTTAGTTAAAGCCACTTTGACATTCTTAATATTAAGTGGTTATGATGCTTTAGTAGATGTCAATCATAATCTACGGATATTATAAAATAAAGATAAATTAAAAGAGTTTAATTTATTTATTCCTAATATAATTTAAGATTATAATGTATATTCGTCGTCAACATATTTAAAAAAGCCTTAAGGATCACATGTATAGCGGGCTTAAAACTTGAAAATCCTTTATTCAAATATCTTAGATTTTAATTATAGCCACAAAAGTGAAAAATAAATATTGTATAACTTTTTTATGTTATTTAGAGAAGAATACCAAGTTGGAATAATAAGAATTTGTCATGCATTAGAAGACTACAACGTATATCCTTTATCATTAATAATATCCATGTGCATTAGAGCTCCCACATTTGCCTCCCTTATAACATAATCAAGTTGATTGAGAAATTAGTGAAAAAAATTCTAATAGATAGGGGATCTAGATAAAACATGCCAAAGTAAAATGGATAGAATTTATATTACCAAAGAGGATGAAGCTTGGAGCTAAACTCGATTAAATTAGCTAACAATATGTTTTTAGCTAAAACAATATAAAAATTCTTATAGATAAGGAATCCCTCTGTATAAGATGAATACACTCACTTTCTTTAAGGTGAGAATTTTTAGAGCTTCAAACCCTAAGTAAGTACTTCCTGGAAATTAATGCAAATGTCAAAGCTAAGGGATATGATGAACTAGAACATAAAATACACTATTGGTAATAGGAATGCTACATCTTTCTAGTTTGGTAATTAGCATCATCAAGGCCATTTGTATAACATCCCTAGTTTCCATAATCTTAAGTATTTGCTACTGATCAATGCTAAGGTCAAGGAAGTGGTAAGAAGAAGAGCCTAGAGCTACCACCGAATGGGATTCTCATCTATAATGTCCAATGTACCATTATAGAGCCCTAATCTTTCAAGAGAATATTCAATCACCTATATTTGCGAATGAACCATTTATGTTTACAGACAAAGCATGCCTAAAGTTATTCAAACCTTCCTCTTTTATGGTGAATTAGCGTAAAATATTTTAGGATTAAAATTGCATTCCAAAAGATACATTCATCTTATGGTTGGTTGTGAAACAAAAACTTCATACTCAAGACTAGATTATAGGCATACAAATCAACAATACTTGTTACCCCCATCAATAGGAGCAGGAATACATGAAACATTTATTATTTTATTATAATTACCTAATAGTAGTATAATAGCAAGCAATACAATGGTGTAATAAATCTTATAAAGAAAATAAGTGAGAAAATGCAATACATGAGCATGCAAGGTTAAGTATAACTATAAAAAGAGACTTAAAGCTATTTAAGATAACTCTAAGGTGTTGTACTTATGCAATTTGGGGGGGGAAAGAAACTTAAATGTCTCTCATCAAACTTATAAAGATAAAGGAAGTATGATAGCAAACTTGAGGAAATGGATAAAGGAAATTGCTATGGTCAGGGGTAACAAAATACAACTAAATGAAGGGATGACGAGGGAGTGGAATGTATAACAAATGATGATACTCAAAGTTCTAACAATTGAAAAACAATACGAGAATCGTACATGATTCCCTAAATCTTCTTTAGAACACTAGTGGTTTGCTCCTCCCTTTATTTTTATTGGTTATTTAGTCAAGCTATAAGATCCTCAGTTTGTTATTTTGAACCTTATTTTTAAACTTTTTTTGTAATGAAATTGCTTTGTATTCTTTAAAAAAGTCTTTTTTGAAAAACACCCTAAAGATAAGATTTATTTCTTGGAAATTGAAAAAATTTACAATCCTAATCTCCACCACAAATCATGAGGAAATCCTAAAAGGTTCAAGATTTGTGAAACCTATAAACTATTCTAGGATTGTTAAAAGGTAAAGATGGGTTTTGGAAACCTAAAATTCCTATTACCGTCCTAGTAAAAGCCTAATGATAACTCAATATTTTCATCTATATTCGAAGTTAGTTGAATTTTGTGTTGTGGAATTTTGTTTGTGGTAGTTGAGGTTATTAATGGTCAAAGATTGAAGTAGATGTTAGCCGATAATATAAGCAACTTCTTGCACAATTTCATGTAGTTATTGATGTTACCAACAATATGAAATGACTTGAAGGTTAGTATCAAGATAGTGAAGACATGGGATTTTGGGAGTACTCAATGTTGCCAGCACAATCTAGCTGAGAACAATGGAATGAAGACATTAAGTGCAACATCCCACTACCATAAAGCAAGTACCCGAATACCCTAAGGGCATCCAAGTACATACCCTATGATAATGGTATGTTGGGGTAAAACAAAACCGATATACGCATGGCAATCTATCTAACACATGGCATCAACTAGCATACTCGAAAATCAGAAATTTTT
>JANIHZ010000001.1:17459116-17472290 GCA_027478365.1 Erythroxylum rufum
TTATTAGTAATAAAAATAAAAATAATTTATTTTTAAGTTTTATTTAATTTATAATTATTGTTAGTAATAAAATATTTATTATTATTTTAAAATATTTAAAATAATAATAACTATACCAAAGCAAACGGCTATAGAAGACCTAGATAGATACAAGGCGAGCTTAGCCACATTGGATCAGTTTAGCCATATCGGAAACTTTCATGCCTTCCAGCATTACCCCGACAGTGACAGAAAAGTAAAACTCCTCTCTACCTTATTTTTCCACTTTGTTTTCTTTACAACCTCAGAAGAGTCAACCCTTTTAGTCTCTCTCTCTTTTATATAAAAGCTTGGTTGAAAGTGGAACCCAGCGGATACGGTGTTTTTTCTTTCAGTTAAATCCAAATCTCAGGTTAGTTACTGATTAGAGGTGATGTAATTTAACAAGTTTCATTCCGAATTATTCTTTAATTTGACTCAACTTCTACATTTTTGAGGCATTCATTTTTTTGCGCGGTAAGTGATCAGTGCCATGTCAAACGGTTGAGTTGACAAACATAAAAATAAAATCCATCTATGTCCTTAATCATGAGTATTGACTCAAACTGGGCCAGGACCACAAAGTTGATCTATTCTCTCATTCTTATGTCACAACATGTATCATCTCAATACATTACAAACACCAATTCAGTGAAACAGTTTAGGCATCACTACTAACTTTATGCTTCAATTGCAAAAAATGAATCAGCTCTTGGATGAGCCAAAACTCAGTTTCCTCTTCGTTGTACCACCAAATCATCAGCCGGGTAATAATCAGCAATAAGCCGATATATATATGATGGATTGTGCCCTCCACTGTGAAGCAATGTGAAGTCAGTAAACTGTTTTGCACTTTCTCCATTGAAACTACGTGAATTGGTCAATCCATGTATTGAATGGAACTAAAACTGTATTAAAAGAACTCTCATATAACTATCAAAAGCATCTCAACTTACGTATCGGTAATAAAGAGGCTAACAAGCGTTGGTGGCACATAATCAAAAGTTGGATTAACAACGTCAAGGAGAGGAGAGCCAGAACAACTGACAAAATCCAAGCAATCCGAGAATTCTCCAAAATCAAGAAGCTCAGATGGGGACCTCAATTCATTCAGTAAGACCTCTGGGTTGTGAGGATACAGGGGGCACAACTGTCATGATAATTAACATCAGTCAGTTAACAAATACTCTCCGTGAATTATATCATTTATAAGCAAAAAGACTTTAAGTGAGGCTGAATTACCAATACCAGAAACATAGACATAATATAAGAGATTAATTGTTTAAAATAGGCAAGCCTCAAAATCTCATCAAGTCAATAACTGCCAATATCCAGGAACCAAGAGATGCATGTCGTTTGTAATGCATCTCTGTCTCTCTCTTACTAATTCTCTCCCTCCCCACTCAATTGATCTCCTCATTACCGTAGTATAGTTCATGGCTCAAATAGAGCCGAACTTATTCAAAATTACCTTGTGACTGCCAGCAAGTACAACAAAAGGGACAGCATGCTTCTGAGCTGCAAGTGCAACCATATTCAAACCAACGGGTGCTATGATACCACCATTGGCCATCACAGCATGAGCTCCAACAATAACCTATACATCAAGAAAAATATGAGCATCCCTCAACCCCATGGCCAGGATAAAAGTGAAAATAAGAAAAGTCCAGCTAGCATACCATGTTCATCCGAGAAATCATGGCAAAGACTGCAGAATCAGTAATCAAAGTAGTCTGCAAACCTTTTTCCACTAGCCCCTTTGCAAAATCATGCCCTTTGTATCTATTCGAAGAAAAACTATCACTAAGAGCACTAGTAACCTAAAGGGCTGTGAAATCCCAACATATAAATCAAATATCTGCTGAGTACAAACCTAGGAGCACCCTCAGCAACAAAAACTCGGAATGATCTTTTCTTTTCCTTTGCAAAACAAAGAAATTTTGATACTGTTCTTGAACTGCCTAAAGTTAAAATCACCTCACTGAACATAAATTTAGCAATTTGTTAGCAGATATACCAATAAACTAATGCTAATATGAAGAGTTGCTCATCTAAGCAGTTAAGTTACAAGAGAAGCTCTATCAGAAAACCTTTATAGAGCCAAAGACTGTAAAAAAAACGGTCCATAATTGTGACAAGCATATGTTAATATCTAGAGACCAAGTATGCTTGAATAGTTAAATGTCATGGGAGCACTATCTTAGATTATCAACTCACACACTGGCAAGTAAAGATGGTACTGTTCAAGAACTCAACATTGGCTCCATTCTCAAGAGCTCAACTGTAAGGGAAATATTTTTCAAGCATAAGATGGTATGCGGCAATCCAGAAGGCAGGTTCAGGTTCCTTGGCCATTACTTGAACATTTCAATGATCTCTTAGTCTCTAAGACTTGACAATTAATGAAACATTCAGCCACTGAACATGAAACATAACATGAGAAGCAAGCAATCAGCTAAATATTGTTGGATTTTATAATCGGGTAAGAAGCAAATGAAATTTGAAGAACAGTACCTCAAGACCATTCAAAAATTTCACATCAGCAAGAATTTTATGATTACAGAGAAATTCAATTACTTGAAACCCCAACTTGCACCCAAACCATGCCATATCAAAGCAAGATGAAGGTTCATGCACATAATCAATTCAATAGACCAAAGGTCAAAAGGGGAAGATTACTTCTGATGAATATGCTCAACTGCTTGCTCAGCAATCACTTCATGAGAAGTTGATATTACTTGAATAAGTTCATTAACAGCTTCGATGACATGATGCTTCAACTTCTTACTTCTTGAACTTTTATCAGCAGCTGTTATAGGGGAAAAAGAGAATCTTTAAATATCAAACTGCCAAGGTATCAAGAGATGTGCGCTATCTACTGACAAATAAGTGTTTAAAACATTTAATCAATTAGAGAAACAATGATATCATTGTTAAATAAAACATGAAACTTTATCGTTTTTACAAGCACAAGATTGAAGATACACTAAGTGATCTCTTGCATTAAAACAATGAAGACAGCCAAATAAACTAAAGAATATTGATTTGATGGTTATATTTCCGAAGGTAAATTACAGAGATAATCTCATTAAGAATGAAATGGTAAAAAAAGGGTTTGACTATGGAATTAGCAATGTACACTTGCTTTTTCCTTCAGAATCACCACCAGACGAGGAAGTATGATGAATAGCTGCTGAAACAGGAGTATCCTCCAAAAGAGTTTGCAAGGAAGGTGGGCGTAATGTGCTTCTTGCAGCAGCACCAGCGGCATCAGCTGAGAGATTTCGCTGATCATCTCTGTAACCGTCGTCATCATCATCATCATCACTCACAGCAGATAAATTCAATCCCCCAATAGCAGCTGTAGTTAGTGATATATCCTCGTCCCTAATAATGTGCAAAACACGCCTCACAATGTTACCTACAGCAAGCTCTGCAACAAGAAAACATAAAAATAAGATCATCATCAGAAAAGCCATCCACCTCAACAAGAAATAATTCCAGACCACTTAAAATGCCGGGTGGACATCTGCAATTTGAAAGTGGAAGCTATATTTGTCTAGCATTAGATTCATACACTTTCGTAGTGTCCAACCCAAGAGTTACAATTAACTAATGCTAAAGCAGATTCGGCAGTAAAACAAGAGTCTAAAGCTTCATTATTAGATGATAAATATGGCCGCTTATTCCTAGTCCCAAAAACTTATAAGCTAGCTGAAAATGGGACGGCAATAGATGTATGAAGAAAGCAAGCTTCTCAACTTCTAGAAAAACAAAATTAAGAAGAACCGCGCGCACCAAGAGGGTTAGCAGCGATTAGCTGTTCTCCAACAGCATTAACAGCATCAATTAAAGCTCCAGCCTGATTGGTGTAAGGCACTCGAGTCTGGGGGATCACTGAGCGTAGCAATTCCGCTGTATGCTTTGCGGTGGCCTGCGAGCCCTCAACTTGTCTTCCGCCATGTGCCCCAAGACCAAAGAAAATAATCCAAAGTAAGCTCAAATTCATCTTTAAACAGACGGAACATAAAGAATTTCCATTAAAAAGAAAAATTTGAACTCACCGTTTTTTAAGCTTGTTTAGAAAATCACTGACAAGAGGTTGAACGTCGGGCATGGTTCAGTTTACAATTACTCTCTAACACTCCTTCCTGTTGTTTAGTTTCTGAAAGAACATGCGAAAGTTGGCTTCTTGAACTCGTAATTCATTTTCTTCCTTCCTCATGTCTCCATTCAATTATACTACAATGGGGGGAAATATATATATATATACAAATACATACATATACATTAAAGAAAAGCCATCTTGCAAAACCTTAAAAAGAGAATTGGAAAGAGAAGCTGAATCCATCAATAACAGCTGAGGCAAAGGCAATAGGCAGGAAAAGAAAAAGAAGTGCTGAAGGTGTAAGACGGTGATGAGAGATGCTAGTGGGCCTATAAGCTCTTCTGGGTTTGGGCTTTGATTTTGATGATGCTTTTTGGGCCTTTGGATAAAGATCTTCTGTTTGTGCCTTTCGATTAAACCCTAATGATTTTGGGCCTTCGAGCTGCGGTCAGTAACCACTCCATTCCAATTCTCCGACGAGCGCAAACTTTGTAAGTTTACAGTTACAGATCAGATTAAGGAATATCGCAACAAATTTCAGAAAGCCGTTAAGAAAATTATTACACAGAAAAGAAAACCACGACTAGAGAAAGAAAGACAAAGACAAGGCCCGGTATTTGGCTTTGGCCCCACTACAACTTATAAAACTTTCCTTTTTGTATTTTCTCGAGAAATCTCTCTCTCTCTCTAATTTGAAATCCTGTCGCTCTCTCTCTCTCTCTCTCAATTTACGCGCATTTGGTTGTTTTTCGCATTCAATTCAATTGACGGCCACTCCATCGTAGTCCCTCTTTCCCCCGGCCCTTATCTCTAATATTCTTTTCTGGTTTATTTATTGGCAATTCCAAGAACTCCAAATCTCCCTGATCCAAGGTACACCTTCTTTTTCTTAGTTATGTTAGTTCTTCCAGCTCTGTTCTGTTGTTCTTGGGTTAATTAAGTTTCCTTTTGAAATGAATATTCTAGATCTCTTGTTGTATACGATTTATATGTTGTATTAATTAGGGTTATCCCTTCTCTTTTGGTTTGGTTATGATCTGCTTGATACAAGCGTTTAGGGCATGTTGTTCATTCCATCTCAATACATTCTTTTTGACACAAGTCAAATTGACTTCATAGATTCTTCCATACTAGCTTAGTTTCTTCATAATTTACTTTTTTCATTTTAATGTTTTTGCTCATAGAGTGGCTCTTCTAGCATGGCGTCCGGCAAACCCTTTTTCGATGACATGCGGAGCAAACCGGAGGTCATCGATCCTCCGCAGAGTGAAGACGTCGTGGAAGTTGATGGAAATGTGAATGAGCCCAGTCAGATGGCTTCGAAACCTAATGTTGTTGTTTCAAGTAGTGTTCGTGAATTATTGGAGTGCCCTGTATGCTTAAATGCTATGTATCCTCCAATTCATCAGGTTCGTTGTGAAATAGTTTTGTATTGATTAGCATAGGATGCCTGTGTAATATTTTCAATTCATTCTCTCCTCACAAAACTTTGCGAGTTAAATTATTTCTTAGAGCTTGACTTAAATGCTCGCCTCTTGGTTTTCTCACTTGTTTCAGTGTTCAAATGGTCACACATTGTGTTCTGGCTGCAAACCCAGGGTCCATAACCGCTGTCCCACTTGCAGGCATGAGCTTGGTAATATTAGATGCCTTGCTTTGGAGAAAGTTGCTGCGTCTCTTGAGCTTCCATGTAAATATCAGGCTTTTGGGTGCCTCGGCATATACCCTTACTACAGCAAACTAAAGCATGAATCGCATTGTGCCTATGCACCATATAATTGCCCATATGCTGGATCAGAATGCACAGTTATTGGTGATATACCTTTTTTGGTTGCTCATTTGAAAGATGATCACAAAGTTGACATGCACAATGGCAGCACTTTTAACCACCGATATGTCAAATCAAATCCTCATGAAGTTGAGAATGCTACATGGATGCTGACGGTACTCTTCTGATTCTCAAAATTTATCTGCAATTGTCCTGTCGGGTTCACTTTATCTTACTAGAAGAACACTAATTAATCTTAATTTTTGTGGAGATTTTATTTAATGCGAATTCTTCTTTAAGTATCAATAGATTCAGTGATATATTACTCCTTGCCTTTAATATCCTAGAAAACTTTAAGATTTCATTATAGCCCACATTTAGATGTGAAGGGATTAAGTCATGCTAACGCCTTTCCACTTTGACATTGCTTACTGTTTTGTTGAAAAGCCTTTACCATAAGATTCTTTCTTTAAGGGTTGTCAAGTGCATTTGTTAATGCATCTTTCTTCTGATTTCTAGGTATTTAGCTGCTTTGGTCAATACTTTTGCCTGCATTTTGAGGCTTTTCAACTTGGAATGGCACCAGTATACATAGCATTCTTGCGGTTCATGGGTGATGACAACGAGGCAAAGAACTATAGCTACAGTCTTGAGGTTGGTGGAAATGGGAGGAAGATGATATGGCAAGGAGTGCCTAGGAGCATAAGAGACAGCCATCGGAAGGTTCGTGATAGTTTTGATGGACTTATTATCCAGCGCAATATGGCTCTTTTCTTCTCTGGTGGTGACCGGAAAGAATTGAAGCTTAGGGTGACTGGTCGTATATGGAAAGAGCAATGATGGCTTTCATTCACTTCTTTCGAGTCTAGAGTACATCCACAGCTGGCAGTAGATTGGCAATGGCTTCTTCTAGTAGTCCTGTGGGTCTTTTGTTCATGAAACTTTTGGGAAATATGGAAAGCAAACTCTCTTTGCTCATCTGGGATTAGATACATGAATGGGATGAGCTTTGTGCCTCCAAGCTGCCAACTCTGGTATCTATAGCTTTAGATGGATGCCTATCTTAGTATTTATTCTTGTCTGTGTATCCAGTTATGATTAGAATCTCAATTTCTCATTCGGTTCTTTCTTCAGTTAAGTCTTCGACTAGAACTGTGATTGTCAGGTGGGTTCTTCGTGGTGGATGTTTGAGGAGGGTAGTGGGTTTCATTTGAGTAGGTTAGAATGAAGATATTCAATCAAGATTATATCCAAATTTTAGTCATTTAACCTGATCCATTGTTAATCAACGTAGTCATGGTTATCAAGCAAACAATTACAATATGATTAAGATTTAAGGTTATATTTGATTGAGGGTTTATTAATAGAATGAAATAGAATATAATATTATTCTATTATTTTAAAGAAGGATTTATAATATAATGGAATGAGATGAGATGACATATTAAGGTTTCATATTACATCATATTTTATTATAAATTGTAAAAATGACTTTCGATTTGGAGAGTTTAGGATGAAATATAAAATGATAAACAATTTTTTATTATGTTATATTATAAACTCTTCTTTAAAATAATATTTCACTATATTATATTATAAAATTTTCTATTCCTTTCAAACAATAATTTTTTAATATTACATTCATTTATGTTTCATTTTATTATAAACTATTTCATTATATTTCATTCCATTAAAAATCTTACATCGAATCAAGTATAACCTAAGAAAGAAAGCGATTTGTAATCGTTTGTCTATATACTTAATGATTACTATATTGGGAAAGAGGGGAGCTATAATCGGCACACAATTTAGTTGTACTCTTTTGTTTAGCTTCATCAAGTGTTCAAATTCCTTACTTCTATGTCTTCAAGATTACTAAATGGAGTGCATGCAAGGTGTTTGATCAAAAAAATTTATTGAACTAAGTGAATAAGACTTATGGTGTTGCACAAGGATTGTTTCGTCATTTATCCGAGTGAAAAACACCTTGACATCAAATTCTTATGTAAAGACTATAGTATCTAATGATAGTGCAACAAGTTAAATCTATTTTCCTTGTTAAACTTCCTTTGTCCCGTCCTCTAATTTTTGTTTTCATTTGGATGATAGAAAACTTACGACTATATTAATTAATCAGATAAAGAATAAACTAAAATGTGAGTTAGAAATTTGAATGAAAATAAAATATTCCTTTTAAGAAATGTATATGAATAAGAAATAGTAAACTTCATGTTGGAAAATCGGATCAGGATCTAATCCTGCGCAGTAGAATAATTACAAACTTTTTTGTTTGATTTTTCAAAAACTAAGATCAATAAAATTTCGATAAAATGATTAACGCATAAATCATAATAAAGCAATAATCATAATTCATACCTTATTCCGAAGTTTGATCTTTTTTTTATTATATTCGTCAAACCGTTTTTAAAATCTTAACCACCGTAGTCCCCAAATGTCCGACTTTTAACGATATTCATAGAATGAGATGAGAGAACCCTGCAACTATTGCAGAGAGGACTAGGGAAAGAGTGCTAACTCTTTTTGAGCTTAAGCTTATTTATAATAAGTTTTGGACATTTTAATAATTTAATTGAAATTAGAGGAAGAATTAGGCAAGAAGTGCTAACTTCTTTAAAGCTGAGGCCTAATTATAATAGGTTTTGAATATTTTAGTAATTTAAGTAAAATTAAATTCTAATTTCAGTTAAACTTTAAATAGAATTATAAATAATTCTAATTAAATACCAGTTATGCTCAAATAAGATCCAATATCTCATGCTGATCTTTACTTATTAATATCTCATATTTTATCATAAAGTTTCCCAAACTTTACAATCAAGTCTAACTTGATTAAAATATTTTTCTTCTCTTCAACCTATTTTTTATATGTGACCCATAAGGTTCTTAAATATGTTGACAATGGATGCAAATTATAACCTTAATTCATATTTGTAATTAGGTAAATTAATATTCCTTAATTTATCTTTAATTATCTAATTAAATAATTTATATCCATAAATCAAAATTGACGTCTAGTAACACATCAAGACCGCCTAAATGTTTAGGAATGTTAAAGTAGTTTTAATTAACCTTTTCGTGCATTATTTTTTCATATGATTCATTCATTTCATTAACACAATATTATAATTAGACATAGAGCATGGAATTAATGTCTACTCTATTTTTTAGTTTAATCATATTAATTCTCCACTATTAGCTATTGATTGAATTAATGACGTTTGTAAACTATCTACAAAATTTCATTCCATTTTGACCAAGTATTTCCTAAATCAATACTAATTGAGAACGACAAAACAATTTCCCTAATTACTTTAGGGTGATAAATCTTATCTTGATCAATCAATTATCTCTGTATAATTCATAATATCTCTAATGAATACTGACGGAGCTATCTTTAACTATAATAGGTCATAAGTAATATTAAAATATAACAATCCCTATAGAAGATTATCCGGTCAAAAGATCACTTATACAATCATCACAATGAATATTTCATAGACATACAAGCAATGTTTTAAATGAATTTTTCATATAGGGTCAGCTCAGTGAACATATTCTCAAACAGGCACTTATATATTTGTTTAAGTATCTCCATACTTTAGTCTATGAGATCGACTACTTCCTTCATAAGGAAAAAAATATGTGCTAAACTTTTTATATTCTATTAGTATCCAATTTTAATAAAACAACAATTAGGAACAATTTAGGAATAATAAATAAATGTAATATGAATCTCATAATTTTAACCTCATCATAATTGTATTTACAATGTATAATTGTCCCGTGGACTTTGTCATATACGTTTAAATATGTAAAAGATACAAATGGAATGCTATCTTTATTCATTTTTATTTGTTAAAATCCTATTTTAATTTTTTTATAATTTACCACCGTTCTAACTTTATTTCTAATTAGCTTTGTGGTTTCTAACTATAAAAGTTGGAGGAGAATGAGGGGATTTACTGGGCCTGATGATCTTTAGATTCTCTAGTTCAAAAACTTGTTTTTAAGTTCTTAATCTTCTAAATTATATCTCATAGCAGTAACTCTATTAATCTTTTATTTATCTATCATTTCTAAGTTTGCTTCTTCTCTTTTTTTATCCCAAAATTGTAAAGGGTTATCAGAGTAATTTTCCTTTATCTTCTGTTTTACTAATTTTAGTCCATCTTTGATGGTTTTTATCAGTTGATAAGTTTTCTATAATATTTTCTATTTTTAATAAAAGGTTTTGCTCTTGAAAAGATCAGCTTTTCTTTATATCCTACACCACGCTAGGCTATGTGAAGTATAAAGGGTATTAGGGTAGATCAAGCACAGACATTTTTTATTTGATTAACCACTATCCAATAACCACGAGGAGTTTTAAAATGTATTTTTTGTTTAATAGTATCAAATAATATTTTATGAAATAATTAGAGAAAGTTGTATCATAAAAGAATACGAAGTATCATAAAAACAAAAGGGTGGACATTTTATTTAAAATGATTCTGATAGGATTTGGGGTTGATGAATACGTTTCGGTAAATGTATCTTATTATTAGAAATATCTAATCCTATTATGTTTTTTAAGGTTTCATGATATTGTAAAGGAAAACAACTTACTTTATATAATCAAGAACTAGCTCCACTGTCTATATAAGCAGCAAAGTATTCGACTTTATAATTTTTATAAGTTATTCCGATTGGAATATAAATACTAGCAGTACTAGGCATTATCTAGGAATATATAATATATTATTGTTGTAGAATAGCTGTTTTCCATATTATCTTATAAGGTTGAACTTGTTTGAGAAAACCAGAGCCTAACATTATTTCTAAATTGAATCCTTCATTTCAGCCAATAATCTAATAGGTATTTTACTATCTCTTATCATAATAATGATTTTTATGTTTGTATCGATTTGATGTATTTCACCATTGAAACTTGTATATTGATAAGGTTCATTTAGTTGAAAACTTATCAAATTATATACTAGATTATGACTTATGTAAGTTCGATTAGATCCAGTATCAATTAAGATATTACAGGGAACATAATTTGTACCTTTAAAATATTCTCCTTTAATTTTATAATTAGAACTTATCTTTTTATTTGCTCTTATTAAAGTATTAGCATATTGGTTACTACTTGAAACACCGGTTTCTGAATAAGACAATGAAGGTAATAATTTATTGTCAAAAGTTAGTAAGGTTTTTTGTTGTAAATATAATGAAAAATCATTTTTAAGGTCTTCCATATTTGTTATATAAGAAGGATATATTCTTTCAACTTCAGAAAATAATTTTAGAAAGTTAATAATATTTTTGTTTGCAAAACATTCCATATGATGAGTATTTGATATGGCATAAGATATCATATATGTAATATAATATGGTCTATGTCCATCTTTAAGTAAATCTTTTCTTTTAAAGTATTGGATTAAAAAGAGCATTCTATCAAAATCTTTATCATGTATGTTATAAGACATCTTGGGATAAATATTAAATAGAATTTTTTTAATATCAAAGAATGCCTCTCAAAATTCCCATACTTGCCTCTTTTCTATTGTGAATTTGATAATCTAATATTGTTAAATTTATAGAACTATCTATTCCTGCTCTAATAGTACATCTGATTATCATTTGTATAGATCCAATAAGCACCCGTCCTATTTTGTCTCTAATTTCTCTGGTAATGTGATCAATTTTTTAGGAGATATCTCTTTTAGATAGCAGACGAATCATTACTTTATTTGACGTTAAACTAATATCTAGGGTCTTTTCTTTAAGATCAATACCATAAAACAAATGGTGCTTTCTAGATTTTAACACTAGTTTTTCTAGGAACATCATATTAAACTCACTGTAAGAATCTATTAAAAAAACATAGTATTTTGAATATTTTTAAGCATAGTATTTTGAATATTTTTAAGCATTTTTCTATTAATAAGAACTTTTTGACTATAATCTCCATATTTTTCAGATGTTTATACTATATTATCTATTATTTGCTTATTAATTTGAGAGTTAGAAGATTATCTTATTTTACTCATTTATTTCAAAATTTGAGGTTTCTTCGTATTACGTATATGTTATTATAAAAATGCTTTCTTCAAAAGAGCAATATTCAAAGGTATTAATTATAATAAAATCTTTATTTTGTATCATTTTATTTATTTCATCATCTATTTCAATTTTATTTTTATTAATTAAATATTTTAGGACATTCATTAGTGTGGTGTCCTTTTTATTTACAATAATAGTACTGACATTAAATTATCTTTTTAGTTCTTCTTTTATTTCTTCTAAAAAAATTCTAGCTTTATATCCTTCTTTTTTCTTGTAATATTTTGCTTTATGTTTCTTAAAACATTTCTTACTTTTATATTTCTTTTTTATCTTATTATAATAATAAGGATTTTCACACTCTATCATAATAGACATTTTTAAATCATAATAACATAAAGAAGATTTTTTCTTTCTTTATTTACTTTTCTTTAATAGTATAGCATCATCACACCATTTACTTAATTTATCTCTTAAAAAAGAGATTCTTTTTCCTAAGGTATCTACAAGTCTAGGATTGTAAGTTGTCTCTAATTTACTTCCCCAATGATTAGAGATCTTTGAGCAAAACATTTTTAAATAAAGTTATGTATTATCAACTTGATTATTAATATGGTAATAATAGTAATTTAAGAAAATACAAATATATCTATTAATTTCACATATATCACAAAATTGAAGCCTTTGTAATGCTATAACATATTTACCTATAGTAGTTGTATTTTTTAAAATATTTCCTTTTCCAACAAATTCTAGTCAAAACGTTTCAGTTGCTCAAGTTATTAAATTTGCTATATTATTATCTAGATTAAATATAGAGTTTTTAAAATTTTCATCTAAAATTTTCCAAAATATGAGGGAGTTGTTGACTAAAGTATTTTCTAAAAAAACTTTAGTTGTTTCATAACCTATTTTATTAACAGAATAGTTACTCGTGGAGCAGTTTCCTATATTTTTTATGGAATCTATATCTACATATATCCAAAAGGATTTATAACTTTTGTTCTTATCTATGGGTGTAAAGCCATCTTTATCTTTGATTATCATATGATTCTATCATGTCCTAAATTGTAACATCCCACCCCCGACGGGAAGGGTAGAATAGTAATTTGGAAATGGGTACGAGTGATTAGAACTGATTGGATATTTTCATGCATATTGTTATTTGTGAACAGTTAAATTTTTGCACATGAAAAATAACTGTATATGCA
>JANIHZ010000001.1:17472390-17484967 GCA_027478365.1 Erythroxylum rufum
AATATTAAAGCCTTAAATATTAAATATTAGAATTAACTTGTTGGTGTGAAATTTAAGTCCAAAACTTAAGTTTGTTGGCACCTGTTGTGAAAAGTACAGAGAAACGTTTGCGTATTGTTACGGATGTTCTGATATTTAAAAATTAAAAGTAAATAAATACATTATTTAGCACCCTATGACGCCACGCGCGGCCGCTGCTACCAGAAATTGGGAATCGTTTTATTGTCGGATGAATTTTTCTCTGTTATTTATTAATTTTATTATTATAATAATTAACAATGTAGGATCCACTTAGTTACTCTTGTCGGTCCCACTTTAGTTTTACTGTAGATTTTACGTGGCAAAAAGTCAGCCATTGACTTGGCACTTCTTTAATTTTCGTTTGTTTTATATTTTTAGAATCGTGTAAAGGACTTTTAGAAATTTACATTATAAATTTTATGTTAATTTTATCTTAAAATAAAATTTTGATTTCATTCAATAGGATTTAGCATTATGCATTTTAACATAATGCAAACGAATAAATATATAGCAAATATTATTAATATGATACTTAAATTAGCTAGTAATTTTTTTTTTGGTTATATAAGGAAAACAACATATCAAACTTTGGAAAACAACGCGCTTTTCGCATCTCTGTGGAGAAGCTCTTGGATGCTAGCTGGTGGCTCCTGCAGAGTGTAGAGGCTCGGGCGACAGATCCCTGCTAGATGGGCCAATCGGTCAGCAAATTGGTTACCTTCCCGACAAACATGCTGGATACGAACCTCCCAATCCTTGTGACAAAGTGCCTGGATACCTATCACCAAGAAAGAAAGCTCAGTAAGAACAATAGGGGAAGTAGAAAGGATATTAATGACTTTGAGAGAGTCAACTTCGGCAATGACCCAGCGATACCCCTTCTCCCAGGCCAACGCTAAGCCGGAAAACACACCCCAAAGTTCCGCCTCTAAGGGCGAGCCCTTCCCAAGGCGTTGCTGGAACCCCCCACACCAGGTCCCATGACAATCCCGAATTAACCCGCCAGTAGAGCTCTTGCATGTGCTAGGGGAGACAGCGCCATTCGAATTGACCTTAACCCAACCCGGGGAAGATTTTGTCCAGCCCACAAGGGTGCCCACTGGAATGCCCTGGGCGGGAAAAACACAAGATTCCAACACGTGAGCTCTGGCAATCCACTCGACGTAGTCGAGAATAAGACGAATACCATTGTCTGGCCAAGCGAACCCGAGATCAAACAGGCTACGATTTTGCCACTGCCAAAGGAACCAACAAGCGACTCCAAAAATGGTGGCCCATACGTCCTGATGCACCCAATCCTGCTGAGCGAGGTTAGTTTGGAGCCACGATGTCTCGTCCTGTTGGAAAAAAACGTTCGTCGATCACGTCCCCCAAAAACTGGCGCCATAGGGCAGCTAGTCTCGGACAGTCCCGAAGCACATGGCCAGTAGTCTCAGCCTGGCCACAAGAAGGACATCGTTCGTCAGTGGCAATATGTCTCGCCACGCGCTGCTGATTCGTCAAGAGCTTGCATTTTGCAGCTAACCAAAAGAACGAGCGAATCCGCTAGGGACCAAGCCATTTCCAAATAGTGTCCCAGAGTTTGAGCGGCGAACCCCGGGAACGCCCTTCTATCAGATCATAGGCAGAGGCGACCGTGAAACGGCCATTACTGGAAGTGGCCCAACCCACTTGGTCGTCCCCGAGGACGCTCTCACCAGGGCAGCAGTGGGTAAGCTCAACGCAGACAGCAGGCAGGAGATACTGCTGAAAAACCTGCCAACGCTAGTTGCCGCTGTCGTCTGTGAGGGACGCGACTGTGGCGGAACGGAGGTTATCGGGCACCGGCGAGGAGGCGGCCAGGATAAGAGAGCCCTAGTCAGCCAACCAATTATCCAGCCAAAATAAGATACGCCGCCCATTGCCCAAGTTCCAACGAATTCCCTGGTGAACCACCGGCCAAGCCGCTGAGATCCCCTTCCAGATCACCGAGGCCCCTGGCTGGGAAATCGTATTGGGAAGCAGATCATCCGCAAACCTGTACTTAGCATGAAGAACCTGGACCTAAAAAGCATTGGGTTGTGTGAGGAGGACCCAACCCAATTTAGCCAATAAAGAGTCGTTGAGAGGCTGAAGTCGCCGAAGACTTAACCCCCCTGCAATTTGGGTTGACACACAGTGTCTCAATTGACGAGGTGAATACAAAGGCAATCCACTGACGACCCCCGGATGAATTCTCGCATGATTTTTTTGAGGTCATTGCACAACTGGCGTGGGAGTCGAACCGTTTGCATCATGAAAATAGGTAGAGAAGAAATGACTGCTTGAGTTAAGGTAACCCTACCCGCCAGAGACAACAATTTAGCACTCCAGCCAGCCAGCTTCTGATGGGCCTTATCCAGCACGTTTTGATACGTATGCCTATTCATCCTCCCGTGGATTAAAGGAACCCCTAAGTACCGTCCCAGATTGGGCGTGCAGGTCACTTGAAGGTCTTGGCTGAGCCTCCGCGTAATCTCCCGGGGAACATTCCTAGAAAAATAGATATGAGTTTTGGCGTGACTAACCTTCTGCCCCGAAGCCCTACAGAAGGTCTCCAAAGTACTCGCTATGATCCTGGTCTGCGTGTCCTCTGCTTCGGCAAAAGGCACAAGGTCATCAGCAAAGAACAGGTGAGAAATCAAAGGTCCCCGACGATTCAGCTGGATAGGCTTCCATGCTCCACAACCCACGGCCTGAGCTATGAGGTGCCCTAAACACTCCAAACAGAGAACGAAAAGGTAAGGATAGAGGGGGTCACCTTGCCGGAGGCCCCGCGAAGGCCGAAAAGACTCCGTGACCATACCTTGCCAAGAAACTTGCAGAGAAGTAGTCGTGACACACTGCATGATGACCCAAGTAACATTCGCCGGGAGGCCAATCTCAAGCAGGGTGTCCTGAAGGAATTGCGAGCTAAGCCTGTCATAGGCTTTCTCTAGGTCCACCTTCAAAGCTAGGTAGCCTGTTTTACCGGTTTTCTTCCGCATAGAGTGGATAACCTCCTGCGCAATGATAATGTTATCAGTGATATGGCGACCCAGAATGAAACTACACTGATTGGCCGCCGTTAAGTGGGCCATATGCTCCTGCAACTGATTCACCGGGACCTTAGAGATGACCTTATACAGAACGTTGCAAAGGCTAATAGGACGGAATTGCGATAACTGAAGAGGGGAGGGAATCTTAGGGATGAGTACCAGAAGGGTTCGGTTTAACTCATGGTCCCATTGCTCCAAGCGAAAAACAGTCTGGATAAACGACACAATACTAGGCCCAATCTGGCCCCATTAGGTTTGGAAAAAGATTGCATTATACCCATCAGCTCCCGAGGCTTTGTGGGGATTCATGGCAAAGACCGCTCACCAAATTTCCTCCTCCCAGACGGGCAGGGATAGAGTACGGACCTGCTCCACAGAAAGGGGCGAGAAAGCACCCGTGAGGGGAAACAGAGGAGGAGGCTCAGCCTCCGGGCTATAAAGCTGGACAAAGTACTGCTGGACCAGACGACGCAGCTGCTCCGGATCCGTGACCACTTCCACTGTGGGGTTAGTAAGCCTCTCCACCCTAAGTCGCTTACGCTTCGCCATGGTGATGGTATGGTAATGCTTAGTATTTCGATCACCTCTAGAAAGCCACTCGCACCTGGCTCGTTGGTGCCAATAAAGCTCCTCCTCCCCCAAGATTTGCAGCAACTCACGGCTCAACTGATCCTCCAACGCGAGCAGCGAATCCCGATGATCGACCGTCATGGCCTGACGAAGCCCTTGAAGCCAGGCAAGAAGCTTCTTTTTGCGGTAAAAAATATTCCCGAAATGTTGTCTGTTCCAGACCGAAAGATGTGAAGCAAATTGGGCTAAGTGGCTACTCATATCGCCTTCCACCGGGATAGTCTTAAATTAAAATTGAGACATTTGGCTACATTTTATATGAAGGAAGTTCTGCCCAATTTTAAGTAGAAGAGTGCTGAATCTTGCTTTGAAAGTGAATGATATGAGCTGTGTGAACAGTACCCGAGATTGACGATCTGAAACTTTGATGAATTTTTCTATATTGATTTAGTGTGAATTTATGAAATTAGTCTTAACGAAAGTTGAAGAGGTTTCTGTCATCTTTTTATTGCCATTAAGTATGCAATCTTTTGATCTGTATGTTGTGAGTTATGACCTGTTGAATGTTGGCTGTTTATGGGCATTATGTTGGAACTTAGCCCTAAATGTAGTTTTGTGAGTGTTGTGCTTGGAAGCTAAATTAGCGATTTTTTTTTATTTGAAGTGGCTCAAGTGCTATTCTGGAAAGTTGTAGAGGAAGAAATTATCTTGAAAATGAGATCTAGCATGGTAATTTTGGATGTCAGATTTGGGAGTTATGAATTTTCAAAGACTGGACTTAAGTTAGATAATTTGCTAGTTAACAGGACAGCCACCTTCATGGAAGGAAATGACCTACTTAGAAACAGAATTGGCTTTTAAGCCCTTCATGAAAATTTAAGTATGTTATCTGATCTTTCCAGTGGTATAAGGTAGATAATTTTTCAACATTTGAACAAGGAGTTATGATTTTTGGGAAATGGTAGTACTGTTCAGGTCAAATGTAGGGCAACATCAGTAATTGAATTTTTTGACCCATTTAGCAATTGAATTTGGTTTAACAACTCTTCAAGAAAGTTGTAGGACACATCCTGATCTTTCTGTTGGCATAAATCTTGTAATTTTTAGCAAAGGGAATGGGAAGTTATGGATTTTGCAAAATGCTGCACTGGTGTGGGAGATTTTATGCAGGCAATGACTTTGAGTGTATTTTTGACACCCTTAGGAGTGAAATTGATTTTTGTGTATTTCATGAAACTTGTAGGGTTGTTTATGATCTTTCCAAGGAGACCTCTTTTGTGATTTTTGGATAAGTGTAGAAAAAGTTATGCATGTTAGAAAGTTGGTGGAAGAAAAGGGATTTTTAAGTTGATATGTACATATGGATTTTGTTTTAATTTTCGGTTCAAATCTTCATTTGCGAATAACATTTCCGTCCGACGTCCGATTGACCCGATTCTCGAAGCATCAGAGTCATAGAATATTTAATTTCACTTTATGTGAACTTGGAAATTTTTAGAGATAAAATTGACGTGGATTGATTGGGTTAAAGTACGGGGACCGGGTAATTGTTTTTTTGGCCATTGTTTGATTACTTTGTAGACCTATAGAGGTTCGAATTTAGTAATTTTGGTGCCGTTAGATTTCTAATTTTTTGACAGAATTTTTGTGATGGAAATTTTTGGATTAATTCTGGGAATATCACGAACATGCATTGTACACATTTTAATCTCTACAGGTGCATCATTAAATAGTTATAATTGAACAGTTGTTAATGTTTATATTCTTTGATCATTATAGAGGCACGTTTGGAACGTCACACTACCGACGTTGCTGGGACTTCCTGGCATTAGCTCGGAAGTTATAGGTGAGTGACCTAGATGGTTCTCTCTCAATTATTATATGTTCACTGTGGAGATAATGGCGGGTTAGTGATTGTGATTGATTCTGACTATGGATTCCGGACAGATGGTCCGATGTATTAGGAGATGTGACATAGAAGTGTTCGTGATGTGATGTTTTGTGATAATTGCGAACCTGAAAATTTCTTGCTATTAATGTGATCAATTGTTGTGCCTCTGATATGACAAACTATGACACATTTACTGACTGTGATACATTGACTGTTAAATTGGGCATATGCATGTCATACACAAATGCATGAACAGATAATAACAGTTGTAACCGGAGTAGCCACCGAGAGCTAAAAGCTCACTGTATTAGATCCTGGAGCTCGAAGGGAAGTAGTGCATACCCAGAGGGCTCTCCTACCCCTACCAACCAGAGCTACAAGCTCAACCAGTGAAAAAGAGCCTAGAGCTCGAAGGGAAGTAGTGCATACCTAGAGGGCTCTCCTACCCTTAAAATGCGTTTAATGCTTAATGAGCCCTGTATGGGACAGTTCAGGCGCTCGGTCACAACACCGTAATAAAACAGGAAAGTGTCACATAGATATTTTATATGCATTTGATTAAATAATGTGATTGGGTGGAAGGCCAAAAATGCCTCATACTGATGTGATAACACTCACGTAATATTTTGAATGTATAATTATGAAATGACTGCAATCATATGGTATTCTTGATCAATGTGCATTTATGAAATCGTGATTTATGCAAAATGCACAGTTGTGCAATAATGGTTATGTGAAATAATGTGTTGCATGAGTTGGGTGAACCATCGATGATGGTCACTCACTGAATTCACAAAAACTCACCCAAAATTTGCAATTAATTTTTTCAGGATTCAGGAGAATACCCCGTTAGACCAACGGGAGTATACTTACAGCATTCAAAGGAAGATTAGAGGTCGGGATCAGTTCGTGTCTGCATCAGTGTCTACTAAAAGTGTATCTTTTTCTGAAATTTTTGTACAAATGATTAAGTCAAAAGTGTAAGGTCAATGGACTGTAATAATTCATATTTATAAAAAGGGTCCCGTGGGCATTCATAATGATTTTCCAGCGTGATGTATGTTATGTTTCAAAAAAAACTTTTATATTGAGTTTTGTCTGAGTGATGTAGCACGCCACTCTCACGGGGCACGGACTCGGATATCACTATCGATATCAGGTTCGGGTCAAACAAGAGTAGGGTGTTACATAAATTAGGTCTATTAAAACTTTGTAAAGGATACTTCGGAGGTGGATTTCTAGAAGTACTAGTTATATCACTAATATTAAGATTCTAGTTAACTTTTTATTTAACTAAATCGGGTTTTATATATGCTAAAGTTTCTAAGTTTAAACTTTCTATTTGTTGATTTAAGTCTTTAATTTCTGAATCAGAAGTTTTTATAAAATTTTCCATTTTATCTATAATTAGGAGGTGTTTTCTTTTTTAAAATTAGATCACATATTAGTTTTTCCATAGAATTTTTATTAGGTTTATTTTTTATTTTTTATTTATTCAAAATTTCCATCATATCTTGCATATCTATGATTTGTTTTTGAAGTTTTTCTATACAGAAAAAAAGAGTGTTATTTCCATAATATTATATCGTTTTTTTTTTAATTTTTGCCAAATCAGTTTCTATTTTAATCCTTCAGGTTTAATTTAACTATTTATCTTCTGTCATGTAGATGATAAGCTTCATAATGTCTACTAATTTCTAAATAAGCTTCTATTTACAGTATTTTTTTTACATTTTTGATATATTCTATTTGATTCGTCCATCGTTGCTTTAACAAGGCTATATTCTATCTGATTCGACCATTATTACTTTAATAACTTTTATAGCCTTTTTATGACAATTTGTAAATAATATATAATTATATCTATTTGTATAATGACATAACTCAATCTAGGCCTCTTGTAAATAAATATCAAGTTTATTTATTTCTGAAAGCAAATCATCACAATAAGGACACTCTCTTATAATTAACAACATAAGTTGTAACATTTCTAATAACCTAACATCAAATATTGTTTCATATGAAATAAATAATTGGATAATTTTAAATTTAAGGATCAATTATCATAATGAGGATATCTACAAACACACAAATAATTCTATAGTTAGGAACAATTTAAGAAGAGTACTTTATAATAATCTGAATCATATAACTATAATCACATCGTAATTTCAATTGTAGAGTAATTAATTCAAAATTTTAAATATACTTAATAAAATATATTTAAAATATCTTTATTGAATAAATTAATAACATCGTATATATTTAGTAATCACTATATGCACTATAAGCTATAAATAATTAAATATTGATATTGATGCGATTAAACGGAAACTTCTTCTCGTTTATACTTTCCCTACGTTTTTACTTTGTACATAATAACAGTAGCAAGATAAATGGACTTGCAGAATTCAATTGCTGATGACGATACTACAATCCTATATCAAGTGACTAAGGAGTTCAATCATCAATCCCGCGGTTGCGGACCATCGATCCTGCCGTTGGCACCTTACGGTATTGGACAACAATAGCAGGGCTGGGCTAAATATTTGCTTTTCCACCCACAATTGAATCACAAGGGTAATTTGAGTTCTACAAACACCGCTATGCTAGCTATTGAGTAAGAGGAACACATTCAAGTTCAATCTCTAGCACCCCTCTTTCGACCTTCTGTAGCCTGAGGCTGATTTCTTGTTTTACCAGTCCATCTTCTATGGTGATCATACCGTGATCTACAAGGGTGTTATCTTCGCTTGCTTCCCCCTTACCAAGCTGGGTTGGCTCAGCAAATGAGGAATTTTCATAGGCTTTGGCAGCAGAAAGCAACGGTTGAATTTCAATTTCAGCCTCGCCCATAAAGTCATCTGTTGAGAATCTGTCCTTGTCATAAACAAGCTGCATAAAATTACCAAAAGGCAATTAAATATAGATGTTAAAATTCCAAAAGAAATGATCTCGCAACGATACATTATTTGCAGAATTTAGAATACTCAGGTTCTTTTGTGATTGAATATTAAACTCGTAAACAGCTACAAAAAGGGTGGGTCTGCCTGTGTCTATCAGAGAAAATGGTTCGTAGTTGAGATAATTCAACTAAGCAAAAGCTTTCCCACTAAGGTTCACTTTTTTAACCATATAGCTCACATTGACAAGACTACAATTAGCATGTTTATAGTTGAAGATCATTACTTTTATGACTAAAACCAATACAACCTGTATAAAAGCTTCAAATGTTTATCCAAGCAGGCTCTCTTTTTCAATGCATCTTTCATCATCCTCAGCCACATAAACATATGAAAAGAAAAATAAAAAGCTCTTAAATGTATGGAAGGACTTGATGTCATCGTTGTCCATCTGAATGGTCAGTTTATCCTTAGTCACAAACCAAATAACTTAGTAAAGAACCTGCTTACCACTTTGAGAGGAGGAACGTGCTGAGGAATTGACAACATCAGGCTTTCATTCCAGACAGGATTCAAGTTGTTCTTTATGACATGTGTCTTCACTGACTGCAACAATATTTGATAGAGAACTGTAAAAGAGAACAGTGTGTCTATATATATATATATATATTTCATCGCAATCGAGCAAAACTAAGTTGTTCCTTTGAAAACTGAGAGAGGGGAAGTCTTACTTGCTGACCCAAAGCAAGGATGACACAAGGGTCACTGCTCATCATATCCCGAACAGCTAGATTGGTTCCTTTGACCACATTAACCTTTATTAATCCAACAAATTCAACCATGCCTGCCTATAATCAGCATATGCCAAGCAGCAAGATTCAGTAAATGGTGCTGAAAAGATAATTATAGGTATTCTAGCATTTCCTTCCTCGATCTAGAATCATGAATTATTTGATCATATGATATGTATGTAAACCTGGCACTAACATTGCATTTATTAATTGCTATGTTATAGCCTCTAGGACGAGTAATCTATACACTTGTTTGAATAACATTATTTCACGTATATAACTTAACTATACATGCAATAGGATAGGCATGTATCTTCCATTCATGAATTCCAAATTTCGCCCTTTTATGACTGCTTTTCAAGAAGATACATGTCAAGTTGTTTCGGATATAAGGTTTAATTGACTCGAATAAACTTGCATTTATAAGTTCAATTTGGCATTGCGCTACATATTACCTATCTTTCTATACGTGCCTGCAATTGCCTAAACATTGTTGGAAAGTGAAGTTTATGAGTAATTATCTTCTGGTGATACCGCAGCATAAAGTGGAAAATGAGCATAATATAATCCCCAAGTTAAGCGGTAAAGAAGCAGGACATTATTACCAAAGAATTGCTTTTTTTCATGTGCTTGTTCTCTGACTCTTTTCTTCCCCAGCTGTTACGAAATGGATTCCCTGGATGATGTCTGGTAGGCTGTTTCTTATCTTGGCAAAAAGTATGGCGCGAAGAACTACTTTGGAATGATGATGAATTTCTACTTGCTGGATAAATGCAGGCCATTGGTTCATCAAGTTTCGTAAATTGTAGCTGCTCATACTTCTGTCTACATGTCCAGAAAGAAATAAGGAATTATAATGATACGGATCTCTTGTGTAAAGGGCTGTTAAAATTTTTGGCCGTACCTAATAAAATCAGCACGCTCATCAATAGAGGCATTTGGTTTTGGTTTTCTGTAATTAATCGGAATGCAAGCTTCGTACTTCTTGTTTGCTGCAGTATTGCCACCCAAATCTATCAAGCTGTTGACTTGTTCATCTGTCCAATCATCTAGCTTAGCTGATAGAACCTGGGATAATTAGACCAAATTTCAGTAAAGAAGAAGCTCACACCATCAACGACAGTCCTTTGTGCTCTGCAAGAAACTTAGTTAAACTGAAAGAAGAAGAAGAAGAAACTTTAAAATCTGAAATCCCATTCTAGCAAATGAAAATAATGCCTCCTTTGGTTTACTTTGTATGAAGTGAGAAGAAAAGTAATTATTTGCTTCAGATATAATAGATTGAAGAATAAACACACACCTTTGATATGTGTACTCCAAGGCTTCTGTGAACACCAGAGCACTTGATACAAATAAATACTCCAAGATTTGTTGACCTGATAATCCATCAAACGATTTGGGTACGCAGGCAGTATGTCGAATTAGAAGCCATTAAAATGTGAGTACTGTGCTTATTTATGATGAAAAAGATAAGTAACTAAAAGAAACAATCCAATGATTTGATGAACATCACACCAACAATGAAACTACATCCTCAAATTTCAGATAGCAGTTTCTCAAGCATCTCATTGATATCATATTCATGTATCACTACCTGCAGTTAAAATTTTGTCACTCATCTCGAGATTTGACTGCAAAAGTAGTTCATTTCAGGACAAAGAATGCTAAAATATTGAAAAGCTTCTTCCTTAGTCAATAAAAACTTACACCCATTTAGGATTTGGAGCTTCACAATCTGCACAATGCTTGTTGCCCGATTGACTCAGCAATTTCTCCAGTTTTCTCTGTGGACCTGGTTCATGATGTAAAGAAGTTATGAAGAATTTCCAGAAAAAGGCCATATCGTACTTATGTATGCAATAGATCCTGAGAACATACCAGAAAGTCTTAGTCTTTCCTTTCTGCAGTAAATATGACTCTCTATCTGCAACAGATCCTGTAGGCAAGTCCCTGAGCCTACAAATGCAACGAATTTTCCGAATGCAGGTTAACTGACAACAGTAGTATTTTTCATAAAAGTAAATTGTTTTTCTCTTAAAAACTGAAGGTAAAATTCCAGGAAGCGCATCAGTCACTGAATGAAGGAATGTAAACCCAGAAATCATGTTATTAATCTGTAATAATTTTGCAATTCTGACATTGTGAGAACCAATTAAAATTATTTAAAACTTGAAGCTGTAGATAACATAAAGAGATTAAACAATAATCAAAACAGAAGGAAGTCCTATAATGCATGGTGTTTTCCATCAAAAAATCATATCAAGAAAAGGCATTTCATGTTTCAACATGTTCACTCACCAACTGAAACCGAACATATCTCTCCAGGTTGGAAGGCAATCAAGTCATTTTCCGTTATTTACTTTAAACCCACGTATTTTGTTCATAATGCACAAATCATTTACCGTACCGTTCTCCTGTCGAGCAGACATTTCGGCCATTTTGATATTTTCTCGCTCCAAGTTATAGGACACCAGCTACCATACGTTAAAATTGTATTATTACTCCTCTGTATTAGAAAGGAGGAGGAGTTGTAAAGAAGCAAACCAGAAGCATAAACTTCACCAAAAAATCTCATTCCAAGAAAAAGGAAAAACGAGAAGGAAAAGAGGCTCTCATATGTTGAAAAGAATGTGAAGAGAAAAGGGTACTGATCAGTTTGTTCCCCGCATCAGAAACGACGTCTTGAATCAAATGAAATCTCAGAAGTTACAATGATGCTAAACATTGCATCATTCATAAACACGTAAAAAAAGAAGAAGACAAAATGGTTCTTACAAAATTGGAAAATTTTGGTCTTTGATTGCCTTGCCTTGATTGAATTGTTCCAGCAATGAACGAAATACAGAAGAAATCAACAGGAAACATGCCACGAAGCATCAGACATTAAAAATTTGGAAAAGGAGCAACAAAAACCAAAGATTCAACAGAATATGGTTATGATCGGAAGAATGGTATGGCAAAACGTGATAACTATTAGCTTTTGTTTTCTGGCAATTGTTCTTTGGGCTTCAATCTAAAAAGAGAATGAAGTGGCAACAGAAATAAGTCCACTAGAATTTTTAGGGACAATTTTGGGCGTTTGCTTGTTACCCCACACCCACAAAACAAAAGTAACAAACGTTCGTCTCCTTCTATTTGTCTTTTTGGTGTTTTTTATACAATTACCTGTCGAGAAAGGAAAGACAAAGGGGGAAATTGCTGGCTGTTCGTATTACAGATAAATAAATATTCGATAAATTAATAATTTTGATTAAATAATTTTTTTTATCTCGACTTATATCAATGGGATAAAATAATTACCTCGCTAAATGCATAAGATAATAGTTTTAAAAAAATTTCTTGAGG
>JANIHZ010000001.1:17495683-17507297 GCA_027478365.1 Erythroxylum rufum
ATATGCTGTAGATTGCCACTAGGTTTAGGTCTTCACGTAAGTCTTAGTGTTTGCATGGGAGACGACCTCTTACTACTGGGCTATCAACGCCTGGACTTAAAGTTGGGTCTCATTAGACCTGGGCCTTATTAGGCCGTCCCGACCACCATATATCCCTACATTAAGCATCAAATTGGGGATGGAGAAAAGATATGGAAATGTTATGATAATTGGTTTAATATACGTCCAATCATCGAATACACTCACTTTCAACAACTAAGAAACCGATTACCAATTAATCTTAAGGTCACCTCACTTATTATAAATGGTGAATGGTAAGGTGAGTTCAGAGGTTTTTCAACCCTCTCGGTGCATCTCCCTTAGTTAACGTCAGTGGACAACGAAGACACTGTTATATGGTTGCTGAACCATAACCACCTTTTCACTAACAGATCATACTTCCAATTGTTGTACAGCAGATACCTGACAGTCCAATGGTCGGATTTATTATGGAGAAACACAATTAACCCTAAAGCCTCTTTCTTCACATGGCTCGCTATTAAGAATAGGCTCCAAACCATGAGCCACTGGTATGGTAACGTAGCGGATACTACATGTGTTCTTTGTAATGAGGCCGTTGAAGACAGGGACAATCTGTTCTTATTATGTAGCTATACCAAAGCAATTTGGAGCCAAATACTTCACCTATTACCTTTAAGTAATTGTCGATATAACTGGGAGCATGCATTAAGTTGGATCATCCGTAACTCTAAGCCTAGAAAAACTAACACTTCCCTCAATAAAGCAGCCTTCACTCTCACCATTTACGCAATTTGGAAGACGCGAAATAGCTGATGGTTTATTGATACGAAGGTAGACAAATACCCGCTCACTGATCGGATAGTTAACTTGATCCGTGAACACATCTTTGTTAAACAACAATGGCACACTTTATCATTGGACATGCAACATCGATAGCATTTTTAACTTACTCCGTCTCATTTGACTTATGTTATTTTCCTGTTACTTGATATACTATTTTTGTAACATGTAGATGAGACTATACTCATTGTAACTTTAGTATTAGTTTCAGGTATAGTAATATTCATATTTCATTTTTTTTAAAAAAAAAAGTTCCTTGTTTCTTTTTCATATACAGAAGTGCAGGATTCAATAAAGGCTACAAAGCAGTAGTCAAAGAGCTTTCGAGGAGAGACTGCAAACGTCACTATGGCTTTTCTAGTACGCACCTTCGAAAGTCTCACCCCCACGGAGTGAGTTCCTTTAATATGATTGCTATTAAGTGCGATTTCAATGGATGAAGTGGCAAACCACGGCAATTATTTTTTGCTTTCTTTAAAGGACGATTCCTTAACAACTTGCTTGAGAAGAAATTTGTACGGGATGATAAACTCGTTTTCTATACATTTATAACGCCAAATGAAAGTTGTCGGAATCCTTAGTCAAAATTTAGCAATTATTAAATTGGCATGTTGTTTGAGAAGAAAAACAAAGGTACATATTCCTTGCAACACCATTTTCTAATCAACCACAAATGTGAAATTCTAGTTTAAAGGATGGACTCGATTTTAGGGTATCTTACATTATCGAAATTATAATTTTATCATATCTTGTCATCAAGGTTCTTGACCTCATCATCCTCCACTTTTTTGTACACAAACCTGCTAGCAACCCAAACATAGGCACAGAAATTCAAGGCACTCAGGGCAGCTAATACCCAATAGAAGTAGTCAATGTGCGATCGATTAAGATTGTCACCAATCCAAACGCTACCTCTCCTCGATGTTATTGCCTGCACCACTGTTATAATGACACTATTCATGAAGCTCCCAAAACCAACTACACTAATATAGGCAGCTGCTCCTATACTTCTGAGAGCCACAGGCATTTGATCATAGAACAGTTCCTGTAATCCAACAATTGTAAACACATCTGCTATCCCACTGATCATGTACTGCGGGAGTAGCCAGCACACACTCATTGGCACTGTTGCTTTAGGAGTTTCTGCTAGGCCATGTTCTCTTGCTATGCCAAGCCTTTTCCCCTCTACCAAAGCTGCTACAACCATTCCAATAGTTGACACAATTAGGCCAATTCCAATCCTTTGTAACATGGTTATACCAGAAGGATGCCTGGTAATCCTTCTGGCTGATGGAACCAAAACTCGGTCATAAATGGGGACAGTTAAGAGGATTGTGAGGCCTACTAGGCTTTGGAGGGATGCAGGAGGGAGGTGAAAGTGTGGTCCGACTGACCTTACCATTGTACTGCCTTGTTTGGTGTAAAATGTGTGGGTTTGTACCACGGTTGCTGCAAATGTCAAGCAAGTTAACCATATGGGAATGAGTCTGAGGACCAGCTTCACTTCTTCTATTTGGTTTAAAGAGCACAGTCTCCAGGGATTTCTTGTGTTGCTAGAAGCATCCAATCTGTCAGGAATCATGGCTTTGTCCAAGAACCTGCGCCGTGTATATAATTTATTCCACATTTTCCGCAATATCTGATGTGCCTTGCCCTATAACTTAAAAACAACTTCTCTAAACTAGAGATCCACTGGCAATAATTGATTGCTTGGACACTGTGCAAGCTGCAACTTGCTTGTACGTTGTAGAGTAAGCAATCATTTAATTTAATTCCCATAAATATATTTTGGTGAACAAAATAATAAAAACCTAATCATCCTTTGCCTTGGTTTCGATATGGAATTTTTGGAGCATACCTGAATTGATTAGTGCGCACTAAAGTCCGGCCTCCAGGTTGACTTTCGTTCTCCTGGCAACCTACGTCTCCTTCTTCATAACATATGTTGGTCTCTACCACGCGCCACTTCCTAGCTGCGGCCACAAATACTTGTGCGACTCTGGTAAATGGGCTACCAACCGGAGCTTCCTTCCTGTACTTCTTAATTCCAAGCAGAAACACAAACAAGGCCACTGCTACTGCTCCTGCCAAAATTCCAAAACCTGTTGTCCATCCCACATTATCCTGTATATCCGCAAAGTTGTAAGACATAATTAACAGTTACATCTGTTTCTGAAAAAAAAGTTTTGATTTACCTGGATGTAAATGACCACCAGAATGGCTGAAGATGCACCAACCACAATTCCCAAGTACCACCAGTTGAAGAATGAGCTCTTGGCTGCCTTGTCCTCTGGTTTTTCTTCGTCAAACTGATCTGCCGCAAATGTCTGCACACACGGCTTGTGCCCACCTTCACCAACTGCAAGTACATAGAGGGCCAAATAGAACACAGCTTTCCGGTAATGCATAGGAATTAGAGACACTGACAAGGTCAACAGAAGCATCCCCTGTCAAGACAATAGAGTTAATTAATTATGGAACAACATCCAATACTAAAAATGTAGACATTGCCTTTGAATTGAACTCACTGCTAAATATATGACTGAGGACAGAAGGATGGTCTTAAAACGACCCAGGAAGGAATCTGCGATAAATGCTCCAAGAATCGGGAAGATTGAGGACACACCAACCCATGTATTCACATTCTTGACGGCTGTTGCGGTAGCCTCGTGCAGATCATTTGTGAGGTATGTAATGAGATTACCAGCCAAGCCATAGAAAGCAAATCTCTCTGCCACCTCCACAACTGCAAACAGAAAGATGATGAGAAAACATCATCAACATGCATAAATAAATCAATAGACCATGATGTTTGCTTACATATAATGAAGGTGGCAGCATTCCATCCACTGAGAGATGACTTTCTTGGAGTTGGGGTGGAGACCTTATTTTTGCCTCCATACCCATCTTCAACCATAATCGGAGCCACAGAGCTATCCATGTATTAAATAACGTGGACTTGTTTCAAGGGAAGTGTAGAGTATGTCGAGGCAAGTAACCTTTTTATACGAACAAAATTCTGCTTTTCAACACTGTTGACGGCATAATTACATGAGCAGGCAAAATCCCATTGCTTATCTCAACTGTTACGAAACACAATTCCCACATTAGAAACTGTAAATAAAGCAATTGAATTTGAAGTCACACTTTCTAATTTTAAACACTAGCTGATTGTATTTACCAATAATGGGCGAATTGGACGGTTTCCGTTTGATTTTATAAGATCCATTAGGCAATTCATTTTATTGTAGTAAATGGCTTAAAGAGAGAGTAAATTACAGGTCGATTCTTCAAAATTCATAAGCTTAGTTCAATATTTAGGCTTTATGTTATACTTAGGGCATGATTGGAAACTTTCGAATTAAATTCATTAACGAATTGGATTCAATTACATTAATGAGATTAAATTGAATTCAATTTACACTATTTGGAACAAACCCAATAATATTAGAATTGAATTTAATTATACTGTTTAAAATACAATCAAAATGCATTCAATTATTTCATATGACATTTTTACTCCTGAATAAAAAATAATCTTAGTAAATAATAAATATTCACACTTAAATAACCATAAGTTGACACTTGATGCTATAAAATTACAGAATCTTATGGTATTACAGAATCTTATGGTATCCTAAGCATGAGGTATTAGTTGATAAGAGTCTACCATATGGACCCATATAAAAGAAACATCTACAAATAGACAGTGTTACTTCAGACAAATTATTGTAACAACTATAGCGTCTGTTAATCAATTTTGTGATTAAGACCTCTGTTCTCTATTCAATCACCACCTAATCTTTGATTTATCCAATAAATACATAGACCCCAGGGGCCTACGTGTCTTGTAAGTCTCCTTTTTTTTTTTTGTGAAGAGGATATACAAAAAAGGAGCCTAAAGCCTCAAGACTGCCACAGATAAAACATCATTATGTAAAAATTGTCGAATACCCAAAATAGGCATCTCCTACAAATGCCAATGATGCGAAGATGAAGAAATGAATTTCTCTAGATAATCAGGATATTGGTTCCCTTCTCTTAGGGTATGGGCAATAGAACAGTCCCAGTCCTTCCTCAGATAAAACTTAATATCTTCAACAATGGTCAAATAAGGATGGGATTGAGGGCATTCCCGGGTAACTAGCTTGATGGATTTTAGTGAGTCCAATTTTAGCAAAACCTTTCTGTATCCACGCTCCCATGCTAAAGTCACTCCATGGTAGATAGCCTGAAGTTCTGCCAGCATATTGGTAGCACAACCAAGGAAACTTGAGAAGTCAAAAATTCAGTGACCAAACTCATTTCACGCTAGACCACCAAATCCTGCTTTACCGAGATTTCCATAGGAACTTCCATCAACATTGACTTTAATATAACTAGTAGAAGGAAACTTCTAGGAGACCCAACGGTCCATCTTTTCCACCAATTTATCATCCAGAGTGCAAGCTTTACGACAGTCAGCAAAAAGTTTCAAAAACCATTGGTGGATACCAACCAAAGACATGTAGTTACATTGAAAAATCGTCATGTTTCTAGTACACCATATGATCCATGCTCCCACCATGAACATAATAGCATCATCACTAGAGCACGAGGGAGCAAGCACATACTTAGAAATCCAAGCTGCAATATTTAAATTATAGAAGGAAACATCCAGTGTGTTGTAGATACCATGCCACACCTGCCTTGCTGAAATACAGTCCCATAATGCATGAAGAATACTCTCCCAATCCTGTCCACAACGAGGACAAAAGGGGGAAGAAGCCAAGCCATGGTCATAACGCAAAACATTAGTTGGAAGAATCTGCCGGCTAATTTGCCATAAGAAGAAACGAAATTTCTGAGGAATACGCAGACGCCAAATGCGAGACCGTAATTTAGCAGGGTCTGGAGGGAAAGGAACGTGAGTAATAAATTCATAACCAAACCTCACCGAGTAAGTTCCTGAAGTGCTCTCACCCCAAATCAAAGTGTCTCTGACTAGTCCAGATTGAGGGATAGGAACAACGTAGATACTGTTAAGCAATTCCTCCTCCATTGATGTATGAAGCAGGGACATATCCTATTGACCATTAACGTCAATCAAATCCTTCACCCGTAAGCATCGGTCTCTAGAATCAATGCAATGCACTCACCTACAAAGAGGAAAATCCCCAAACCATCTTTCATCCCAAGCAGCGATATTTCCACCATTACCAACTGTCCAAGCAAAACCATCTTTTAAATAAGGGAGGGCTCGTTGGATTGCTTTCCATATAAGGGACGCAGATGTAGAACTAGTGTATTTGAGAAAATGAGCATCCCTTAAGTACTTACACTGAAGCACAGTCAACCAAAGATTATCACCAGCCCTTGAGAGAGGCCAAATCATTTTTCCCAGCATGGCAATATTATTATCACATGCCATTCAAAGGCCCAAACCACCTATAGCTTTCGGGCTACACACTAATTCCTAATTTAGTAAATGAATACCTCTCCCAGTATTGGACTTTCACAAGAAGTGATGACAAGCTTTATCAATATATTCACAAGTGCTAGTAGGAAACCAACATGTTTGCATTGTATACAAAGGTATGGTTGAAAAGGTGGATTGAATTAAGGTAAGTCTGCCAACTTTGTTCAATAGATGTGCTTTCCACCCTTGGAAATGAGCTTTAATTTTATCAATGATTGCATAAAACTCACTCCTTTTGTTAGAGCCACTAAGAGGGACTACCAGATACGTCCCCAAGTCCCCTGTAAAACGAAGATTAAAATGACGTCGCAAGAGATCCTTATGCTGTCGAGAGGCATGAGGAGAGAGGAGAGTTTTCGACTTTTTCTCATTAATTTGCATACCCGATCATTCACAAAATTGATGCATAGTATCTCTCACAACTTGATAACCCCTAGTAGACGCATGGGTGAATAGAAACACATAATCAGCAAACAAGAGGTGAGAGACTGAGGGGCCATTACCAGATACCTTAATAGGCTTCTATTCATTTGACTCAACGCGGCGAGATATGAGCAGAGAAAGCTTCTCCATATAGAGAATGAACAAGTAAGGCGATAGCGGGTCTCCCTGACGTAAACCATGCTTGGGGTAAAATGCTGGCAAACGAGTTCCATTCCAAAGGATAGATAGCCGTGAATTAGTCACACACTACATAATAAGAGAGATAATGGGATTGGGAAAACCAAAATCTACTAGAGTCTGATTAAGAAATCTCCAATCAACTAGAGCTTTAGCCAAGTCAATCTTTAAGGCTAGATAACCATCCTTCTTTTTAGACTTTCTGATAGTGTGAACTACCTCCTTAGCTATAATAATTTGCTCTGTCGTAGTTCTGACTGGAATGAAATCCCCTTGCATAGGAAGAATAACATTATCCAACAAAGGCTGAATGCGTTACGCAAGTACTTTCGTAAGAATCTTGTAGCTGACATTGCATAAGCTAATGGGATGGAATTGAGACATAGAGATAGGCTGAGTCTCCTTAGGAATCAGAACCACTAAAGTTTCTATCAAATTCTCTGGGCAAGCACTAGTGGAGAAGGCATTTCGCACCATTTCAAAGACACACTTACCAACAATATGCTAGTATTTTTTTTAATAGAAAACCAGTTGGAAACCATCAGGGCCTGGAGCATTGTAAGACTTCATAGATTGAACAACAATAAAAACCTCTACCTTGGTAATAGGCCTTAATAAATCAATAGCAGCCTCCTTCGAAATCAGAGGATGGTTGGCAATCTGAGGATAAGGCATAACAATATCATCGGTAGAACATAATAACTTTTCAAAAAAAGTCTGTACCTCAACCTGAAGAGCTGATTCATCTATAATCCAAATCCCCTCAGAATCCCGTAGGAGCTCAATCCGATTTCTTTTGCGACGAGAAATAGTTGTGGCATGAAATAATTTTGTATTTCTATCACCCAATTGCAACCATTGAACACGAGATTTCTGAAACCAAAAAATCTCCTCTTGCTTGACAATATCATTATATTCTAATACAAGGCTGTCCTCTAGTGAGATGAGATCTGTGTTTTGGTTATACGCCAAGCTCTTTTGGATTCCTTCAAGCCGAGCAAGAACTCGCTTCTTTCTCTGGAATATGTTCCTAAAAGTATCTCTGTTAAATTTAAGAGCAGCGTCTTTCACATTATTCAAAGCCTTATTTAGAGAAGAATGATCCAATTTCCATACACCGTGGGCTACATGAGTAAAGTCCTTATGGAGAGTCTAGGCATCTTGAAACCAAAAGGGCCGAGAATATGCAGGAGGAATAAATCCATAAAGCTGCAGGAGAATCGGGTTATGATCACAATGAGTACGAGGTAAATGATGCACCGAGGTTTCTGATAATAACGTTCTCCATGGATAATTACACAGAGCTATATCTAGACGTACAAATGTGGAGAAAACACCACTAGTGCGTTTTCTATATGTGAACATAGGGCCCTTGAAACCAAGATCCATAAGATTATAGTCATCGTAATTCTTTCTAAAAAGTGCAGCTCTGCTCATAGAAAATTGACCACCTCTTTTCTCAGTTGGGGGTGCATAGTCATTAAAATCTCCAATGAGAATCCAAGGGAGGGTGGTTATATCACTGATACGCTTCATTTCCCTCCAAAGGCAAGCACGTCCTGGCACATATGGACTTGCATACACTGCTATTAAGTACTAGTCTTGAAACTTATCATCACACATAATGAAGTGAATGAATTGCTTGTGGGTCACGAAAACCTCAAGCTGAATAATAGAATGATGCCAGAAACACCATATACCGCCGGAGAAACCTGTAGCTTCAATGCAGTACACATTATCAAAACCAAGAGAACTAGAAATCCTATCATCCCGCCTACCAGATATATGAGTTTCCATAGTAATAAGGATATCCACCTTATTTTTTCTAATGAGGTCTTTCACACAAGGAATGAAATTCAAATGAGCTGCTCCTCGGCAATTCTAAGAGAGAATATTGAGACTATTAATCATTAATAAAGACAAAGGGAAATAGTGTTACCACCTTAAGCAAGGCTACTCGGAACCATATCCACATCCACACCATCATTTGGGGGGTTAAGCTCATGAGAATCATTCTACATAGCATCCAAAGCCATAATTACTTTATCCTGCAGGAGTTTCGACCTCGGATCAGGAGGTTTATGACTATGAACCACTTGGATTTGCTCATCGTTAGAACCTATATGTAGGAGTGCAGTGGAGTTTGGAGGGGGATGAGAACATTGGAATGCCTGATGAAATTGATAAGCAACATGTTAGATCATGGAAGTCTTTGAGTTTGTTTTAGTTCGAGGAGCGATAGTAACACGTTGTCTAGATGAAACAGGACGTTGATCAGGCCTACTTGTAGGACTAACTTCCTCCTCATGTTCAATAACTGGCTCCTTATTGTTATTTTTTATTGTCGCACTTGTAGAGCCCTTGGACCTCTTATTCTCATCAAGCTTTTTACCTTGTCTCCCTGGGCCTTTACCAACACTCACACTACCAACTACAAAATTGAGGCCAACTTGCTGCTCATTTGCATGGCCCAAGTCTGCAAAGCCTGCAGCTCCTCATCCCCGTACTCCTCATCGTTCAAAATCATATAGTGATTAGGATTTGGGCACTGAATACACGAACCAAAATCACTATGCTTGCTTTGAGGGACTCGCTTGGATTTCTTTTCCACTGCCATCCATGACCCCAAATCGAGATTATCGCCAGGAATAATGCCTTCGTCATTAGGGTAGTTAATTAGATCAGGATTCTCTGCCACCTGTATCTCACCGGCGGCGCCGACTTGCTGGTGCACATCATTCTTATGTTTATCATTGCCAGATGCTACTGATGGACAAGAATGATCTTTATGACCATATTTTCCACATTTGAAACAAATGGTATGTAGTCCCTCATATTCAACATAGTATGTTTTACCATCAATGTCCAATTGGCCAATTAATGGTTTGTCCAAATCAATTTCAACATAAACCCTAGCGAAGCGACCGCGGTTAGCGAGTGTTGTATTCTTGTCAACCTTGATAGGACGACCAATGCCAGTAGCAAGAGCCATTAACAAATCCTCATCATAGTACTGGACAGAGATATCAGGAAAGCGAACCCATACTAGAGTAGAATCTATAGTTTCATGCATGGCCGAGAATCCTAGGGTCCATGGACGCACAATGAGATAGTGATCAAAAATAACTCCATGGCCCTATCATAATCAACGCCACTATCAAATTTAACAAGAAAATAATCATGTCCAATATCTAGGACATCAAAATCCGCCACTGGTTTTCACAATTGCTTAATTTTTGTAAACAAAACCCTGAAAGATATAGGACAGCCTAACAGTTTCATAACAACTGCTTGCCTCCATGACGCCTCTAGCGATTCCATATAAACCGGATCCACTCGAAAGACAGGGAAGTGTCTGTTTCCACCCTTATACTCACGGTGGACTATCCCTTTCGTAATAAGATCAACATGGATTTTCTCCTTCGCGTCATATGCCAATTCCTTTGTTTTCTCACGGTTCATAACTTTGTCTTTCCATGACCTCACTTTAGGGCCAGCAAAACTATTGCTTGGATCATTAGTATTGGCAAGGGTGATTGGACGAAACTGGCCTGGCGGCGGATCTGGTGGTTTTGTTCGCTTGGACGGGCGAGGGTCAGAGAGGGAGATACGTTCGGAAGAGGAGGCAACTATAACCTTTATGATTTTTCTAAGTCTGTAACCGATTGTTCTAAGTTCTAACACTTTTATTACCAAGTGTCTTACATGAAACGTCTATATGTAACCATGACATTCATTAAGCTGTCATCCACAATAGCAACATTCCTTGAACAATCCACTTGGATTCAAAATGTCTTGTTACGTGGCGCTTTCTGCGAATATTCTTATTTTAACCTATTTGGTCTTTCAACACGAAATGTATTTTACATCTGCAATTAAACAAAATTTTTAATTCTATAATAGGTCAGAAAATATAAAATTTAATTGTTCTTTCCAAATTCATATAGAAGTTTGAATGATTCGTGGAGAAGGTATTATTGTTCCGTTTCTTGATGGGAGGAGTTGTTTGAGGTGGGAGGGGCTGCTTAAGGTGAAGAGATATATGGTAGGATTAGATGGGTATTATTGGAAGAATATTTTCAATTTTCAAAAGAAGAATTGAAGTCCCAGTTTGTAATTCAATTCTAATGTTTTTTAAGATGAATTCAATTTATAAAGGATGATGGGGGTTCAATTCATGTATGAATTAAACTCATCCATTTTTTCTATTTCCAAACACTTGAATTGAATTCAATGCTGTAATTGAATTCAACTCATACCATTCCAAACACCCTCTAAAAAGAGAGCGCTTGCCATTGGAGACAAGCTTGTCATGTTTTGGGCTTAAATTGGGCCTAATTAAAAAAAATAAAAAAAATGGTGAGCTAAAATTGTCTATGTGCCTTACATGATATTTAACCCCTCAGATCCTCTGTCCTATTTTTTATATACCAACCATGTCCCATTTGATCTCAACCATTTATTTATGTAAGACTTACCAAAATGGATGGTTGAGATCAAATGGGACAGGGTTGGTACATGAAAAATGGGACAGAGGATCATGTCCCGAATTTTAAGTTCGGGTTCATCTGCTTCCAAACATAAAGTGTCTATGAACTAATGACTTAAGGCAGAGTCACTATTTCACTTGTAGTTTTGGTTCAATTTTAGTTTGCAATTATTCCACACTGGTCT
>JANIHZ010000001.1:17576310-17590168 GCA_027478365.1 Erythroxylum rufum
AAATAGGTAAGTTTGCCAAGATTTTTCATGTGAAATGTATATTTCAACAATTCCTGAATTTTAAAGCTAGCCTCCATATTAGAACCTGCAATAACAATGCCGTCCACATAAATAAGAAGTATCACGCTGGCTTGAGATGTCCTTTGCATAAAAGGAGAGGAGTCATATTGACTTAGTGGATGAAAAGCTGAGGAGGGTAGATTGAATTTTTTCCTACCATATTCTCTGTGCTTGCTTTAAACCATAAGAAGAGGGTTTTAGTTTCAAACATTATTTGTGAGGAAATAGGTATACTAGAGGGAAAATTGATATAAACTTCTTCCTTGAGATCGCTATGGAGGAATGCATAATGACCATGATTGAGATGCAACAAGTGCTAGAAGGGCTGGCATAGTTATCATCTTGGTTACCAGTGAGAAAGCTTCATCATATTCTAGGCCATATTCTTGTTTGTTTCCAAGACATTGAATATGCTAAGACTAGGAGCTAGACTTGCTTTGACAAAAATAAAGGTGGAACTAGAGTTGAAATGGAAAAAAGGCTGGACAAGGATGAGTTTGATGCCATGTCAACTCAATGGGGAATTCCCAATATATATTCAAAGTGCAAGCTAAGTTTCAGCTCTTAAAAGTAGCTAAACTATTATTGAACGAATTGGAGGATAATTTCTGTATATTATTTCTCATAAATGACAGAAATACATATAGGGAAGATAAGGAATAGTTCTGCTATTCAATCCCTTGATTATTGCCTAGAAAGAAATAAACAAGATCCCATGAAAATAGGGACCAAAAATGGAAAAGATAAAATGATATTTTAGGAAATAAACTATTGAGCAAATATGTAAACAAACAAAGTAATAAAAATGAAAATATTCTTCCAACAATCCCCCTCAAGATGGTGAATAGATGTTGATCATTCCCAGCTTGCTGCTTAACTCTTCAAATTTGACTCTAGGAAGTGCTTTTGTGAAAACATCTGCAACTTGTTTGCTAGTGGGAATGTGAGCTAGATCAATCAAACCATAATCTACTTTCTCCTTTGTGAAATGACGATCTATCTGCACATGTTTTGTTCTATCATGATAGATAGGATTCTTAGCAATCCCAATAGTTGTTAGGTTGTCACACCACACCGCCATCTGAGGCTCTACTTTGGTTTGATACCCCACAAAAAGGTAAAATAACCTGTTGTAGATGTCCTATCAGTCACTAATCCAGCCTAATTAGCATCTGTGAATACTTCAATACTCCTTGTCTCACTATGCTTGAAGAATAATCCTTTTCCAGGAGTCATTTTCCAATACTGCATCCATATGTTCCTGTTGAGGGTTGCTCATAAAATGACTAACCACACTCATAGGAAAACTAATCTCTGGTCGAGTGTGAGACAAATAGATCAGTTTTTCAACTAATCTTTGACATCTCCCTATATCCCACTGGTGTGCCTTCTTCTTTAAGACAATTTATAAGTTGATTCCATGGGTGTCTCAGCAGGCTTTGACCCCATCATCCCAGTTTCCTGTAAAAGGTCAAGTGTATACTTCCTTTGAGACACTGCAATGCCCTTACTAGATCTGGCCACCTCCATCCCCAAAAAGTATCTCAAATAGCCCATATTCTTAACTTCGAATTCTCGGTCCAAAGCACCTTTTAGTTGCTTCATGTCTTTCCAATCATCACCTATAATAACAATATCACCAGTATAAATTGTAAGAATAGTCATTTTACCACTAGTTAGCCATCGAACAAACAAGGTGTGATCAGTTTGTCATTGGTAGTAGCCAAGTTTCTTCATTGCCTTTGCAAATCTATCAAACCAAGCTCAAGGTGATTGTTTCAGGCCATAGAGTGATTTTCTGAGCTTGCATACCCTCTGATGATGTGTAGCTTCTTCTAGTCCCGAAGGTATTTTCATTTATACCTCTTCTTCAAGATCACCATTGAGAAAGGCCTTTTTTACATCTAACTGATATAATGGCCAATTAAGATTTGCAACTAGTGATAATAGAATCTTAACAGTATTGAGTTTGGCTACAAGTGCAAAAGTCTCCTAGTAGTCAATCCCATGCGTCTGTGTGAAACCTCCAACTACAAGTCTTGCTTTATATTGGTTAATACTTCCATTAGGATTATATTTGATGGTGAACACCCATTTACAGCCAACCACTGTTTTTCCCTATGGTAAATTTGTTACTACCCAGGTTTGGTTCTTCTTAAGTGCATTCAGCTCATCATCTATAGCTTCTCTCCACTTAGGATCCTTTACTGCTTCATGGAAATTTTCAGGTAATTTTTCAGTAGATAACTGAGTCACAAAAGCCTTAAAATGTGGTGATAACCTGTTAGAAGAAACAAAATTGTTGATTGGATGCTTTGTACAAGATCCTACTCCCTTCCTTAAACCTATTGGCCATCCTAACTCTTTAGAATTTGCACTAGGTTCTGATTCATGGCCTTGCTCAAGAAGTGTGATGGATTTTTCTGGTTCTGCTTCACATCTTGCTTGTTGTTTGCCTTTCCTTCTTGAGTAAAATCGTGGTTGTACCTCAAGATTTTCGTCTTCCTATCTGTCCACCCTAATTTCAGTATCCTTCTCTTTATCACATTCATTGTTTTCTATGCAATTCTGATAAGGTTTGTGTCTAGAACCGACTATATTAGTAGCTTCAATGGGAATGGTGGTGTCAGGATCTGGTATCTCATGTCTGGTGTTATCAAAATTGTGTGTTTCAGAGATGGTTTCATAAGAATGAGGTCTGGTTTGATCAGGACTAGGCAAGATAGAGGTGTTTTTAGGATAATCAAAGTCCCTTACAGGTCTGGTTGAGTTATGGCTAGGTGTAGACGGTAGAATTTCTTGGTGTAGTGTGTCCGGTGAGCCATCACTTCCCAAAAAGAACCATTCACGCTCACTGCTCTCCCCCTAAATGGGTATTTTTGGATAATAGGCTTGCGTCTTTGAAACGGTCACATCCAAAGTAACAAAATAATGCTTTAGAGTAGTAGAGAAACACTTGTAACCTTTTTAAGTAGAAGAATAACCCAAGAAAATACACTTATGGGCCCTAGGTTCAAGTTTGCCACAATGGTAATTATGCACAAAGACAACACATCCAAAAATCTTTTAAGGTAGAGTATTAACAAAGGGAACTGAGGGATAAATCTCAAGCAATTTTTGTAAAACTTTTGATGGCATTCTACTTATTAAATAAGCAGAAGTGAGAATAACATGCCCCCAAAAATGATTTGGAACATTTGTTGTGAGCATAATAGATCTAGCAACCTCAAGTAAATGTCTATTTTTTCTTTCTGAAATACCATTACGTTATGGTGTATTAGCATATGAGGTCTGATGTATAATACCATTGTTGGTTAAAAATTGACCAAAGGATTGACTTAGATATTCTTTACCATTATCACTTTGTAAAATCTGGATATTTGTGTGAAATTGGTTTAGTTAAAAGGAATAAAATTTGGTTTAGTTTAAAGGAATAAAATTCCTTAAATACCTAAAAAACTTCTGTTTTTTCTTTCAAAATATATACCCAAGTCACTCTTGTCTGATCATCAATAAAGGTTACAAACCATTGAATATTGTTTTCGGTTTTGACCCTTGATGGCCCCCAGACATCACTATGAATGATGGAAAAAGGCTTAGTGGGTTCATAGGATTGGGGTTTATAAGAATTTCTGGTGTGTTTAGGGAGTTGACAAAATTCACACTGAAAAGAAATTTCCTTTTTATTGAAAAAAGTTGGATATGATTGCTTCGTGTAAGACAAACTAGGGTGGCGTAACCTATAGTGTCAAAGTGCAAATTCTTCATTGGAAGATAAAATAGCAGGCACTTTATTCCTTCTTGAGTTGCAAATGTAGTATAACCCATCAAACTCCCTAGCACTGCCAATCCTATTCCCCAACTCCAAATCCTGGAAAACACAACCTGATGCACCGAAATTAGCTGTGCAATTATGTTCTTTAGTAATCCTTTTCAAAGATAACATATTACAATCCAAGCCAGGAACATAAAGAACACCACTTAAGATTAATTTATTAGCAATTATAACAGTCCTAATCCCCTGAACTTTTAGAACCTGTCCATTAGCTACCTTGACAATCCTATGAACAGTACAAGGTTGTACATCAACAAGCAATGACTTATAATAGTCATGTGATCATTAGCTCCTGAATCAACAATCCAAAGACCACTATTTGGTGTTTGAACCCCTAAAGCAGTAGCAATATTACCTCTTTGCACCATGTTACTTGTGGATACAACCTTTTGAACCTTCCAATCATACTTCCTAAGAATTTTCCTTAGCAATTCAACTTCTTTGCTCACTGGTATGTTATCTCCCTCGATCTTGTCACCACCACTAGCTATATAGCTTTTGTTCTCATACTTTGATTTGCTTTTCTGATTTGGAGGTTTCCAATGAATCTTCTAGCATGTGTCCTTGGTATGTCCACCTTTTTGACAATGGTCACACCAAGGCTTACCCTGTTTTCTCTTAGATTTTGGCCCATTTGTTCCTTTGACAAGATTCGGAGAGATTTTTATTGCTTGGAGTGCCTTGCATTAGCAGCTTTCTACTCTCTTCACATTTCACCAAATTGATTGCCTCCATAATGGTTGGTAGTGGTTTGGTTGCCATGATTCTTCCACGAACCTCCTCATAAATAGAGTTTAGTCCCAAAAAAATTCATACACTTGTTCTCTTTCCACAATTTTCTTGTAGCACACCATATCTTCATTGTAAGCCCATTGGTGTGGGTCATAGAGGTCGAGCTGTTGCCACAATTTTACCAACAAGGTGTAATAACCAATGACTGATTTCTCACCTTGTTTAGTTTCCCTTAGAATTACTTTGATCTGAGACAAAGCAGTGGTATTTTCTATTGTGGCATATGTCATTTTGGCATTCTCCCATATCTCTTTTGCAAAGGTTGCAAGGACAAACTACTCACCAACTTCGAGAGTCATGGAATTAACCAACCAGCTCATTACCTGGTTGTTTTTGGTCATCCATGCCTCATATTTTGAGTCAGACGAAGCTGGTGGCTCGGTTGTCAGATATTTCTCCTTTCCTCTCCCTCTTACGAACATAAGCATGATGTGGGACCACTGTAAATAGTTGGTCCTATTCAGCTGATGGTTGGTTACCACCGACAACTACATGTGAATGTTGTTCTAAGAAGAAGGCGAGTTTCCTGTGCCGATAATGGTGTTTGGTGTTTCTAGGATCGATCCTAGTGGAGCATTGCCTGACGGGCCAATGGCAGAATTTTCCCTTGACTCGACATGCCACGCTCCTATCGTCCCGAATGAAACCATCATCCTCTGCGTTCAAAGCTCTAATACCATGCACGGATTGGAGGATAATTTCTATGTTTTATTTCTCATAAATGACAGAAATTCATAGAGTGAAGATAAGCAATAGTTCTGCTATTCAATTCCTTGATTATTGCCTAGAAACAAGTAAATAAGATCCCATGAAAATAGGGACCAGAAATGAAAAAGATAAAACGATATTTTAGGAAATAAACTATTGAGCAAATAAGGAAATAAATAAAATAATAAAACTGAAAATATTCTTCCAACAATTATATACATATCTTTATACATCTAATAAATCCTACTTAAGGAAAGATTTTCAGTTCCTTATTGCCGTGCAAAAGGCACAAAATCTGCCTTTGATGAGGTATAAAATCAGTCTTTGACAGGGCTGCACAAAATCGACCTTCAAAAAGTGTGTATTAATGTATTAGCTGTCAAATTATGACAGTTAATACTGTTGACATCTCTTGCCAGCAGCAGGTGTTGAAATTGATATTAGTTGTAACTGTATGTTTGGTGGATAAACTGCCCAATAATGTCTGGTTGTGTGGATTCTGTGTTCATGCTTTTAGTAATTTTATTCTAGCAGTACTGATAATACTAGAAGACTTATCTTTTTATGTGTTTGAGATGGGAATGAACATCTATTTTTCGATGCAGCGAAAGGTGTTCTTTCCGGCACTTTTGCACAGATCAGTCGACAGATGAGCCTTGCTTGTTGTTTTTTCGCCAAGGTGTTGAAGATTTTCCATTAGATTATCTGTCCAGTATATTTGCTGATGTTATTTACCCGATTTTCTTGGAAACAATTATCAAAGGTAGGCATCTTGATCATTGCCTTAGAGTTCATGATATAAATTTAATGTTTTAAATTTCATGATTCTCACCTTATCTCTTGAAGAGTTTTGTGAGTTAGACAATATATTTTAGGATTTGAAGTGTGCAATTAGTACCTCCCATTAGAATCTCATACCACTGTTTCATTCCATTGATACCCAGAACACTCGAACTAGATCCCAGTTGGACTATTCCACCACAAGGAATCATGCTTCGTGCTTTCAAAGGCGTAGATTTGAAAATAAGTTTTAATTTTACTTGCATTAGAAGGCATCTCAGTAAATTCCTTCTTTGCTCTGGCGAGACTCTTAGGTTGTGTACTTGTGTATACTTGTTGACACACTGTTTTTTCTAATTAATTTTGGCTATTGCGAGTTGGAATTTTTTGTCACTCTCTCTTCTCTCTCACTTTCTCCCAAGTGTTTTCTTGATCTCTTCTTTTTCCCTTCATCTCTATTTCATTATTGTATTCCTTGCGGCACGCGTTTTGAGTTTTCAAGTTCCTTTTGTTGTTTCAACAATATAATTGTTAAGAATATTTTAGAATAGGCATATTATATGAATGTGTTGGTTTAGTATTATTTGTGTATACGGTGTCAATTCTAGAATATTTTATCATTATGAAAGGATTATAGAAAGATCTCTCATTGTCCCTATAAATAAGACCTAATGTATCAGTCAACTGACAAACAAGTCTAATGAGAACTATGGGCTTTATGTTGTGTCCGTGGGGTAGGCCCTTACAGTTGAATCACATAATTCTCTTGTCTTCCTCTTTTGTTCTTTTTACTCTCTCTCGTCATTTTGTTTTTCTTTTAGCTTTATAAAGTAAGTTCTCAGATTTTTACAGTTGTAGTTCTACAATACAATGAATGGAATCAAAGCTACTTATTATGTCACGAGGAGTTGCTTATGTATACTATAGATTTGTGTGGTGGTGCAAACATTCACCAAGAACATCTTTTATCTTCTTTAAATCATACCTATTTATGGTACATTTGAATAGCATTCATGTTGAATGCTGGAACAAGCATCAAAGAATAGTCATTTGAAATTTGACTTTGACCTTAGAAAACAAGTACTCTGGGTGACTTGCAAGACATTATGCAGATGCTGGTCCCCTACCTTTCTTTTTCGTTTGTGTGAAGTATTTGTTTATTTTCTGTAAACAACAATTTGTCTATGTTGTTTCATGGACTTCATCTTAGTCTTCATATTGTGTGGTTATGCTATTTTCACTGCTGAATGTGTTAGGTGGTATGTATGCTTGCTCCAGCTTTGAAACATTAATCATCACTGTCAAATGCACCTGATTGTTTTCCTTGGATTTGCTTCTTGATTTTGTTGAATATTCTTCTTTGGTTTTGTTTAATGTCTGATTTTCTATTTGGTTCAACACCCTCCCTTTTTTATTACCTACTGTTGCAGGCTAGTTGGCCTGTAACTGAATAGTCATCTTTATGCCCACCTACCCCATTCGATCAACCCATCTGAGTTACATTATATTCTTTTGTATTTCTCTTCCGAAGTTATATAGAATTATGAGATTGTTTAATGAACAGGTGATCATAGAATTTGCTCTGCAAATATAGTTTGGGTTAGCCCAGATACTCCCCTATGGATGAGACATCCTTCTGAGACCCGTGAAGGGGCATTGGCTCTCGACATTGTTGTTCAAAAATCTGCTGCTAAGCAAAGTGGAGATGCATGGAGGACTGTACTTGACTCTTGTCTTCCAGTTCTTCATTTGATTGATACCAGACATTCAGTGCCATATGCAATCAAACAAGTTCAGGAATTGCTGGGAATTTCTTGTGCTTTCGAAACAGCAGTTCAGGTTGATTTTTCCCCTTATGCACTTTGAGCTGTCTATGACTGAGCCATTGGGATGTGCTGAAATTTATACTTCCTCAAGAGAGAACCACCTAGTTTGCAAATATACTTTGGAGAAGTTTGGCTTACTGTTCACTGTGTAGATTTACATTCAGTAACATTACAGTTTTGTGTCTTTCAAACATATTGTCTGAGCTTATTGCCTGCAATGAGGGATTCATAATGAAACTTCTAGAGTTTTCCTGCCTCATATCTCATGCCTTTTCCTAGTAGCATTTTAGAGCATCTTTCTTTAGCTCTCTCTCTTGCATCCTATTAGTGCTTGCATGTTTTCTCAACATGTGAATTGTTCACTAAAATTCTCTTAACAATCTATTGATTGACGACTTTGATTTGCCCTATCATGCAAACTAGATGCTAGTTTTGGTCTAGTAAGCTCGTCAATTATCTTTGTTTATGCCAACTTTTTTCTCGTGATTACTTTCTGTATTGAGTGCTTCTCTCTTTTGTGAACAGTTCGTCTTTTCCTTTCTACTAATCTAATTTACTTGAGCCTCTAATTATTACATCATTTAGTGATGTGTTTTTCACCAATTCAAAGTTGTAAATTTGTGCTTCAAATATTCGATAACAAGGATCCTCTCATTGTAATCTGCCTCCTGTAATAAGATGCTGGATATCAATCGAGAAACAGGGATGAGGGATATTTGCATTTAATTGTTTATATTGAGGTGCTGACTCCATGTAGCAGAACATGGTCATCTCAGGCCTTGATGTAACATCCCACTCCCTCAAGACCCGAACTCGACATCTATAGTGATATCCGAGTCCGTGCCCTGCGAGGGTAGTGTGCTAGAGCACTGAAACAGTCAAAAGTCGGCATGATTTTTTTTTTGAAACCACAAACATAATGTATGGAGATTCATAACCAAATTGGGTCCAATTTCGTTCATAAACATTTTCAGTCACACATAACAACTAGTACACAACTCATCAGAAATTCACTAATCACTTAGGGCTCATTTCAAATTCAAAACACTATAGTCATAAGGACTTTTTAAAACGGGATGTTACACTTGATATGTAACATTATTTATTATCTTTCAAAGGACTTTGGTTCTATCCTATTGGCACTTATCTATGACATTCTCTTTTACTCTCTTTTACTCCTTTGTTTTATTAATATCGTATAGAATTATCTCTATTAGTTGTCTGCAGTGCTATTTTTTCGCCTAACAAAAGGAAGCGAAACTGAAGGCTATTTTTAACTGCTTCTTATTGTCCTTGGCCTTACAGATCTATTTAGTGGCTCAATATCTGATTTATCTTGCAGCACCTTGCAACATCTGTGAAAATGGTGGCAAAAGGTCTGCTGAAAGAGCATCTCATTCTCCTTGCCAATAGTATGACATGCACTGGAAGTCTGGTTGGCTTCAATTCTGGTGGTTACCGCGCATTATCTCACTCATTAGATATCCACATACCATTTACTGAGGCAACACTTTTTGTAAGTATTTTATCTTTTGTTTAAAATTAATTGATTTCCACATGATAACCTTGCCTGTCCTTAAATTCTGGTTAAGACACCGAGAAGATGTTTTGAGCGAGCCGCAGAGAAGTGTCATGTGGATACTTTATCCAGTGTAGTTGCATCTTGCTCTTGGGGAAAGCATGTAGCAGTTGGCACGGGATCACGATTTGATGTGTTGTGGGAAACAAAGAATATACAGGTTTTCTTCGAATAGCAAATTGCCTTTTTGAACATTGTTATAACTGGAACTCTCATCTTTTTTTATGTTACTTGTGCTCCAATGGAATTCTGTTTTGCAGGCTTGCTTTGATAGAGAGGGTAGCATAGATGTTTGCCAATTTCTAAATATGATGAGCGGTGTTGCAAATGGAGAAGACTCAGTCACTGCTTGTTTAGGTCAGGAAGTTGATGACCTACTGCACGAGGATGATGCTAATGATTGGAGCCTTTCTCCTGATCGCAATGCTCTGGACAAACCTTCTTTTGAGGACAGTTTAGAATTTGACTGGGATGCTGCCCCTCAAAAGGAATCTAACTGGTCTAGTGGTTGGGAACCTGAATCTGCTAGGGCTAATGATTCTGGTTGGGGAACTGCGAAATCCAAAACTTGTGATCTTCAGTCAAAAGCCCAAGAAGATTCTCCTTGGGGTGCTGACACTTCTAAGGTCTGTAAAGGTGAAGATCTTGTTTTGTCTAGTTGGGACACTGAAGCTGCTAAGACTAATGCTTCATCTGGTTGGGGTACGAAATCCAAAAGTCATGATTCTACATCTAAATCCCAAGAAGATTCTGCTTGGGCTGCTAACTCTTCTAGGGTCAATAAGGTCGAAGATCTTGCTTTGTCTGGTTGGGGTGGTTGGAACACTGAATCTGCTAACCCTAATCCTTCATCTGTTTGGGGAATTGACAGTTCTGGGAACAGTGAAGGTGAAGATCTTGCTTCCACTGGTTGGGTTGGTTGGGAAGCTGCTAACCCTATTGCTTCATCTGGTTGGGACACTGGGAAAGCCAAGACTTGTGATCTTAGATCAAATCCCCAACAAGATCCTACTTGGGGAGTTGACACTTCTAGAAACAGCAAAGGTGAAGATTTTGCTTTCCCTGGTTGGGGTGGTCAAGAGATTGAAGCTTCTAACCCTAATGCTTCATCTGGTTGGGAAACTGGGAAAGCCGAAACTTGTGGACTTAAATCAAAATCTCAAGAAGAGTCTGCTTTGGATGCTGGCATTTTTAGGGACAGTAGTGGTGAAACAATTGATCTTACTTCAAAATCCCAGGGAGAATCTGGTTGGGTTGCTGTCTCTTCTAGGGACAGGATGGATGATGAGGCTTGGAAATCTGAGACACATAAATCAATGCCATGGTCTAGTTGGGGAATGGAGAGATCTGAAATGCAAGATAATGTTCCTTCAAAAGGCCAAGAGGAACCTGCAAGGTCCAACAATTGGGATGCTGGTAGTGGCTTGGCAGAAGAGTCTAAAGATATGGATGAGTCATCATCTGCTTGGGAAAACATTAAAAGTGATGCTGGTAGTGGAGCAAGTGAAAAGGAGAACCCAACTATGATGAACCAAGGGGAAGAGTCATCAGGTTGGCACAAGGTCACTAAGGATCAATCGGTCTCTGTCTGGGCTGCATCAACTGCCCAAAAGTCTTCACTCAAATCCAAAGGACGGGGCCATAACAGTGGAGATTGGAAAATCAAGAGAAACCAACCTGCTAAAGTTCCGGGGATTGTCAGCTGTGAACCTGGTCTGAGCGGACTGTATACAATGACCAGGCAGCGCTTGGACATATTTACTTCTGAAGAACAGGATATTCTCTCAGATGTTGAACCATTAATGCAGTCAATCAGAAGAATAATGCATCAGCCTGGGTAAGTTCCAGTGCTGTAAATTCCTGAATTCCTCATCCAACAGAGCCGATGATCATTTTTGTGCAGCATAGTGCTTCTAAGATGTTGGGGGAAAGTTAAATATTGGCAATACGTGGTCTTTTGTAAGATGATTCTGGTTTCCATTTTCCCTTTTTCTTTTTACAAATGTCCTGACCGATGTCTTCTTTCGTGAAGGTGCAATGATGGGGATCCACTGTCAGCTGATGACCAATCATACGTGCTTGATAATGTCTTCAATTACCATCCAGACAAGGCAGTAAAGATGGGCACTGGCATTGATTATATTACAGTAAGCTAATAAAGATGGACTATTAACCATAATTTATCAGAGAGGATATTTGCTGATATGTGCTGTCATCAGTTACATGAATTACTTTCAATATATACAAAAGGTGCTTTGTCTGGTATATGACTACGCACTCTGATTTTCTTATGTTAAACCTTTTGTCTGATGCAGGTCAGTAAACATATGGGTTTCCAGGATAGCAGGTGTTTTTACGTTGTATCTACTGACGGTTGTAAAAGAGATTTTTCCTACCGGAAATGTTTGGAAAATTACGTCAAGGGAAAATATCCTGAACTGGGGGCGGATTTTGTTGAAAAATATTTCACAAGAAGCCGTCCCAGAGGCGACCGGCAGAGGAACCCTGGAGATGAAACTAAGCAGTAATCATGTTCATGTGTGCATACTTCTTAGGCTGGGGGTAATGGCATTTCAGTGATTGACCTGTTGAGGTTGTATATATACACAGAGTCATTAGTCACTGAGTACATATACTGATCTGGTGAATAGAAAGCCGGTCATTTTTTGTTGTCCATGAAAATATTTATCATTGCGTCTAAATGCCTTTTTTCTCCCCCTGACACATACACAGCAGCAGTTCTTAGTATTTACTTGAGCTCTTCATCATTGTTTGATTTCCCTGGCATGTGTAGTATAGATATGAAATCTGATATCTATGATTCTCTCGCTTTCTCTTCTACATATCTATGCTTGGTCATTGCTATTTAAAACCAAGCCTCCACCAAGTAAGACGAAGCAACTCATTCTAATTCAAAAATAAAAAATACATTAAATTTAAAGAAAATTTTAAAAAAGATCAAATTTATTAATAAAATTAACAATTTCTATGCTTAAAATTGTTTCGAAATAAAATTTATTGAAATAGAACAGTTTAACATAAATTGGTGCCATAATCAGAAAATGCATATATTATAGCGAATTTATCTTCCTGGAAAGTGGTAATATAATAGCCGATTCTTTTTAATATTAATGATTAATTCTGTATCACGTCTTTAATTGGATTTTTAGTAAAAAAAAATTATTTTTCATTACTTCCTCTACTGGAAATGTAGTCATAGTTCATACTAGAATACACATGTATTGCTGTCCTAATATAAACAAATGTAGAAAGAAATAATTACGTGATTAATAAACTTTCAGAAATGAGAAAATGTTAGAATTGTGGAATAACCAGTAAAATTGTTCCATAAAATCACATATTTAATTCATAAAACAGTTGATTATTAACCTTTACAGATAATCATTGTTACCGGAAGTATTTATCCTCACGTTTCTTAGAAAATGACACCAGTTCAGAAAGCCGCTTGCGTTTTTATCAGATATACCCAACCGTCCTTTTCGAACTATACGAAACTAGAAAGCCTTGGCCTTTGTTTACTGAATTGTGTCTCTGTGGAGCAGAGTCTGACCCTTTTCAACTGTCTGATTATACACTACATCTACGCCTCTCGAGTTGTATTCACTGGTATATTTCATGGCTTCCATTCAACCTCTGCTTAGTGACGTCATTAAAGATATTTCTTTGTTTGCTATTGTTAATTAAGAGCTATATGTCAATTGACAAGCATGGATATGCAAATCATATATGTTGTTTTTCATTAGTGTTTCTATTTGCTTGAGTTTTGTGTAGCAGAAAAATGGCATCTTTGGCTGCGAAAATGGTGTCTTCACTGGAAACTGGCCACAGAGTTTGGGAAGATGAGACTTTTATAAAGTGGAGAAAGAGAGATTCTCATGTACCTCTCCACTGCCACGAATCTGTCGAAGGTAGTGATTTGCAATGTCTCGGACACCCTTTGTTTACTTTTTACTACTTTGCAGCATTTAATTCCGTAGTTGATTTCCTTGGCAATCCAAAATTTTATAATCCGCGAAATGCTTTCGTAAAGTTTATTCTGATAAACTTTGTGATGATCTATCTTTAACGATTCTAACTTCTAATACTTTGACTTGTGGGGTCCAATTGAAATTTCAAACTTGTTGATTTCGCTGACTTCTGCTGTCTTTACCTAGAATAACCATACAACTAACAACATTATCTTCTATACCGATAACTCTTTTTTTTTTTTTTTTTTTTTTTTTTTAATGGGAGAATTGTTTTTGTCCCTTAATACTA
>JANIHZ010000001.1:17911094-17941187 GCA_027478365.1 Erythroxylum rufum
AGCATGTTATTTTTGGATATCCTATTTGGGAGTAATGAATTTTCAAAAACTGAACCTAAGTTAGGTTATTGAATGCTGATCAGGGCAGTCACTTACATGACAGTTTTGAGCTTGTTAGTGATAGACTTGGAGTCTGATTCCTTAATTAAAATTGAAGTATGAGATCTTATCTTTCCAGTGATATATGGTAGTGATTTTTTTTGACATTTTTACAAGGAGTTATGCTGTTTTGAAAATTGCTGTCCAGATTGGGTACTTTCAGTGGGCAGATTCTTTGTTGAATTGTTTGACCAATTTAGCAATTGAATTTGAGTTCATTTTGTTCATGAAAGTTGTAGCACACATTTTGATATTTCTTTGTACATATATTTTGTAATTTTTTACTGAGGAACTGGGAAGTTATGGATTTTACAAAATGCTGCACGGTTTTGAGAGGCATTGACTGGGCAGTAGCTTCAATTGAATTTTTGACACCCTTACGGGTGAAATTGATTTTTATGGTCTTCATGAAACGTGTAGAGTTTTTCATTATCTTTCCAACGAGATATGATTTGTAATTTTATGATTTGTGTGTAAAGAGTTATGCATGTTTGAAATTTAGACAGAAAAAGGGAAAAAGGGAAATCACTTGGTTTGTTTTGTATCTTTGTATATATATATGTTTAGGCCTTCTTTTGGTTATATCTTTTCCATCCGATATCCAATTGGCCTGATTCTTAAGGCATCGGATTCGTGAAATATTTAATTTCATGTTATGAGAAATTGGAGATTTTTGGACGGGAAATTGATGTAGGTCCGGGTAATGTTTCTTTGGTCACTGTTTTATTTATTTTTGGACCTATAGAGGCCCGAATTGAGTAATTTCAGTGCCGTTAGATTTCTAATTGTTAGACGGATTTTTATGATGGAAAATTTTAGATTAGGTCCGGAATATCATGAACATGCATTGTACACCTTCTAATTGTTACCTGTGCATTAGTAATTGGATAATTAGTAATGTTTTTATTTTCTGATCATTATAGAGGCACATTTGGAGCGTCGATCCACCGACGTTGCAGAAACTTTCCAGCATTAGCTCGGAAGTGATAGGTGAGTGACCTAGATGGCTTTCGTTCAATTATTATATGTCTAATGTGGGGAATAATGGTGGGAGTAGTGGTTGTGTCTGTTTCTGACTGGGTTCCGGACACGGATGGTCCGATGAATTGGAAGATTTGACATAGAAGTGTTCTTGATGTGCAAATGGTGTATTACTGTGCTATACTGTGAGTCATTGCCTTGCCTCAGACTATTTTATTGATTGTGTTATATTAACTATTACACTAGGCATATGCATTTCATACACAGATGCATAAACTGATAATAACAGTTGTGACCGGAGTAGCCACTGATACTGAAAAAGGAGCCTTGAGCTCGAAGGGAGATAGGCCCTCTTACTCCCTAGACGCGTCTACTGTCTACTGTCCACTGTTTACTGATTAAGAACTCGATCACAACACTGTAATAAAATGGAAAAGCGTCACATATGCATTGCATACATCTTTGATTGACTACTGTAAATGGGCAAAAGGCAAGAATGCCTTATAAAATTGTGATGACTGTGTTTTTTGTATATCCTCTGTAATTTGCTTGTGTGATGCATGAATTGGGTGAACCATCGATGATGGTTCCTCACTGAGTTCGCAAACTCACCCAAAATTGTAACCTATTTTTCAGGATCGAGAATAGACTGATAGCTCCTGAGAGACTGTAGAGCCGCGTAGATCAGATTGGCGAGTGAAGCTATGGCTCAAAGGTCGGTCAGCTGGGATTTCTTTTTGAGATGACCTAGTTAGGACTGCTATTTTGTTTTGTTGTATATAGTATTTTGGGTTAAGTGTTCAGAGTGATGTACAGACTAAGAACACTAACAGTTTGTAAATGACTGAGTTTGATGATATGCAATGGAAACAGTTTGGTTTTAAAAAGTTACCAATTACTATTACTGTTTTATTATTGTGATGCCATATGGAGTATAGTGTTGTTTGTCAGTAGTTCTCTCTTATCGTAGGATATGTACCGGAATGACCTACGGGTGTTCCGGTGGGTGCTCTACGGTAAGGGGTGCTACAATCCTAGAATTATAGATAACCATATAGATTAACCATTATTAACAAGTTTGACTAGGTTAAATTATGAATTAAGAGGTGGTAGTTATCTAATTAAATATACATATCTACCTTAATAAAGGGAATAGATATATTAGGATAATTTTTATTTCAACCTTAATAATCAATTATGTATAGTAATTGGAATTCCATATAAGTGAACCCCGAATCCCTAAGTTTTTATTAATCTTTTTTTATTACTATATTTGCTTTACTTTCTTTAGTTTAATAGTTAAATCCTTTTATTGACACGTTACTTTATTTGTTTAACCGAGATTAATAGATTTAGTGACTAGTTCTTTCTGGGATAGTCTTTAACCACTCGGCTACATAACAAGATAATCCAATCGTAGTTATGGAGTAGCATCAACAAAGGATGCACATAAGGAACATCTAAATACTGCTAATTAGTGTAAGTCCCTCATACATTAGACTGAGACAAAGATCAAGGTAATATGGGCTTAAGCATGTATTTTTACACTTGGTTATGACCTTTGGTAGATCACCTAGTGAAGACATGATCATATTAATTAAGGAGTTGTATTTAATTATCCAAACACTTCCATTGAATAGCGTCACAAATGATGGTATAAGGATTAAGTGTTTCCTATATTGTATGAGAGATCAAGCAAGGATATGGATGATCTTAACAAATGGTGGATTTTTTTAAGGGGTGGGATCAAGATTATCATACGTTTATGTTGAGATCCTTCTCCCTATAAATAAATATTAAACTAAGGATACAAATGCAAAGTTTCATATAGAAGGAAAAGGAAGCATTTCACGATGCTCAGGAGTGATATAGAGTTCTTATTAATTAGTGCCCTCATCATTAGTACTCCTTTAGTGATGCATTTCTTCTATAAGGGACTTATGTCAAAATTTGGTAGACATCACATCTTAACTAGATTTGAATTTAGATTGAAAATTTTATTTCAGACATAATTTACATAAAGAATACCTAGGAGGTCAAGGAGATCATTGTGATCTTTGGAAGAAATTCACCAACTAAAGTGGTAAAGGGGAAGTTAAAGGTGTCCATTACAAGGAGCAAGCATCTTCAAATTTAGTAATAAAAATATTGAATATTTCAAAATCAAATAAAGATGATCTTAAACCATAAAATGGGCAATAGGAAGGCGTGTACCAATGTGGCATATATTGCACCTAACACATTCATGCCTGAGTGTCAAGTCAGCCTCGGGCAATAACTTTTATGAAAGGAGTTAAGAGCAGCTAGAGCTAGAAGATTGAATAAAGTGGACTAATGAGAGGAAATTTCAATAAAATGGACCAAATTGAAATATCGATGCAATTTAATGCAACCTCCATTCATATCCTAATGATACAAAATGAGCTAACTGGCTAAAGTGGTGAGCAAAAGAGGTTTAGAAAAGCTTCTAAGTAACATTAAAGTAAACCCTAAGAATTAAGTGTGTTCCATCACATTAAAGAGTGGCATAACACTTGATTATGATGTTGTTAAATTCAAAGAAGTGCAGATGTTTAGAAAAACTAAAGAGTAGCTTGAGAAAGAAGTTAACATGAGAAGATCAACATTAGTCTCATATTTATCTAATAGTAGTGTTGATCTGGAGAATGATTTAGAAGTGAATAAAATGAAACCAATGTCGACCTTAACAGGCACTAGTCATAAACAAAGGCCCAAATACTATGTGAAGAATTATATGTTGCCAATTCCATACCATCAAAGTCTTAAAATGAAAACAAATGAGGATAAGTTCAATAAATTTATGGATGTATTTATGAAACTGAGAATCGACACATCTTTTGCTAAAGTATTGGATTAGATGCCTAGCTATGTGAATTTTTTTAAGGAGATTGTATCTAATAAAAATAAATTATAGGATAACACTACGATGTCCTTGACAGAGGAGTGCAATGTTATCATAGATTTAAAAATTACCTCAAAAGTTGAAGGATCCATGGAGTTTCACTATGTCATGTAAGTTTGGTGAATTTAAAGTTCTCAAATATTTTTGTGATTTAGGTACTACTATAAATATAGTACTTTTATCTATTTTAAGGAATCTATGGAATATGTAACTTAACCTAATGGATGCGTCACTCTAACTAGCAGATTGTTCCATTAAGTACCAAATTGGGGTAAGACTTACATGTAAAAGTACGATAATTTTTCTTTCTAGCTAAATTTCTTATGATAAACAAAAACTATGGATTAGGGGTCCCCATCATCTTAGGAAGACCTTTCTTAGAGCCAAAAGGGTCGTGATTGATGTTGCTAAGGGGAAGCTTATGTTTAGGGTGAGAAAGAACAAAGTAGTGATTCACATATACCAAATGCTAAAGACAACTATTGCCCTTGATAAGGATTCATTTATAATGGAATTAAGAGACTCTAACGTGTAAAAAGTCCCTAAGACTTGTTGTGATAATTTAGAGAAAATATGTAAAACCTTAGGACTTGGGAGAAAGCAGGAGAAGCATACTATTAGTGATGGTGTTTTTAAGGAAAAAAAAAGGAGTTAATACCTTTAGCTTTTACCAAAGATACACATAACCTAGTTTGAGACCTTACCTCCTTATTGACAGTATGCATAAATAAGATATTCAAAGATTTATTTAACAATTCCTTTTCTCCTTTTCTTTGTGTAAGAAGGAAATTGGCCCATCCTAATGACAATCTAGGATGAGTAAAAAGCTTAAAGAGGTGCGTAACTAAAACACGTCTAAAGAAGAACTTATTAGGAGGCAACCTAAAAATCCTAACCTTTCTTTTCTTTTATTACCTTCTTTGTTTTTATTTTATTTACTAATATTTATTTTGTTTTGTAAGAATTTCTTTTTAGGATTTCTTGGAGTTTTCCCTTACCAAACTTGTATGGACTTAAGGAAGAACTATTAACCTTAATTACCCTATTGATTTATTTTGATTATTTTATTTATTTGACATTGAGCATAATATCATTTTAAATGTATGTGTGTGTATAAGGGGAATTAAAATTTGTAATATTTTCTATTAGTTTTTGCATTAACTATTATAGTTTCTTTATTGAATCTGGTTTTATTTTTTTATTTTTTATTAAATAATATATACAAATTATAATTCATAAGGCAAAGTTCATGGGGGATGAGACGTAAAAAAAAGACAAAAAATCAAGTTCGACAATTAATTAGGGTTATATAACATAACTGGTGTGGGTTTTCAAAATGAAATAGGCACAAAATGAAATAGGCACAATTGTTGAAACAATATAGGAAGTGTCTACAAACAAAACCAAATCATCATCAGTATGGAAAGTGTGTCCCATCTAAATACAATAATCATGTATTGCTTACATTTGGAAACTTAAATTCTATTATGTACTTTTTTTCCATTATGTATTTTGATTGATGAAAATATTTAATTGTCAATAAAATTTTATTTTTAAAATTTATGAAATGTTTTAAGCCCAACTGAACTCAAGCTTGAGCCCTTAGTTTCAGGCATAATCAAGCTTCAGATTGCCCAAAACCTAATTAGACTTGAGTTTGAGCCACGAACTTCAAATTTGATTTGGTCTCGAGTTCCAGCCAAGTCCTTAATAAAATTTTTTAATTGAACTTAGGCCATAGATAGCTTGAACCCAACTTGGCTCATTTTCATTCATAATCTACACTAACTACTAAGTTTACTCAAGTGAAATTCAACATATATGACTAAATTAGATGAACCAAAGACTCATATGCAGTTTTTATTTATTTTTAAATCAATGATATCAGTAAACCCAAAATTAAAAACATTTACATCACTAAACTTCCTCTTGAATTTAAACTTGCCCTAACTTGCCTTAGGCTTTAAAGGCAATAAAATGGCAAGACCCAACTTGATCCCTCTCACCTATAACAAAACAAAGACTAATGATTAAGACAAATTGAGCCCTCTTTCTGGACCTAAATTCATCTATTTGATTTAGAACTAAACTACTTCATGTTAACATTCTATCTTAAACAAGTTTTTTTTTCTATGAAAAAGGCTATACTCCATTAATAAACTTTTAAACAAATCAAAACCTCAAAAGAAAATCTTGAGTTTCAAATTTATAGGGAATTCTTTAAGAGTAATAATGATACTTATGAACAAACCCAAAATGAATACTTGCACAAAACACCACTTCATTTAAATATATGTGTGAGAAGAAAATTGAAATTATATTTTTGGAAGAAAAAGAAGGAATTGAAGCAAGAATAAGTTACTTAGATGATTTGTACATAACAAATAAAGAGTTAGTTTAATTAGTTAAAGAAACTAATATTCTGTTGTAACTTTTAACACTTTGTATATATATAACTTAGTGAAATAAATGAAGTAAAGAGCCTTTCATGATTTTATTTAGCCTCTCATTCTTCCTTCTGCAATCTCAAAAGTTCAAACATGGTTTAGAGCATACTAGATTATGAGGTTTCAAGGATAGCTTAAAGTACACCAAAGCTTCCTATGATACTTCTTCAGAGTCCTCATATCAAATCAGAGCTCAGCTTCATCACAACCTTCATCACCAATGGAAGATTCAAACTATCCTTATTTCATCCATCTATAAGATAACCACAACACGTTGATTACATCTCCATAACTCATTGCACTAAAATAAGCAAAGTGAAACAAATCATTTATTCTAATTCTTTCAATCAAAAGCAAGATTGGTTTTATTAATGGTACAATTTCTAAACTAGATATTAGTTATCCACTTCATAATATATGGATTCAATATAACAATTTAATCATTTCTTGCTTACTGAAATCTATTAGTCAGTCTCTAACTTTGACAATAGTTTACATAATAACTATCAGAATATGGGAATTACTCAAAAAAGTGCTTTGGTCAATTTGATGATAATCGAATATGCAGATTGTAATATGATCTATCCATATTAAATCAAGGGAACAAATATGTTAATGCATCATTGACCTATTTTGTGATAATTAATATTGTAATAAACCACAAGCGCACGGCATAACTGTAGCTGGTACCGACAAGTACGGGTCGATCCCACAAAGACTATAACTACTAATAATCACCCTTCCCTTATTATCTAGCCTAAAGATTGATTTTATATTTTCAATGGAAAGAAACTAAAACTAAAACAAATAAAATAAAATAGGAAACAATAATGAACACAGAGATAATGGAATTCACTTAGAAAACTATCGTTATTAGAAATTACTATCTAGGAATAAATTTCCCTAAAACCTTAATGGATTGCTCTTTTATCATGCAATTGTTTATTGATATATTAGACCGTGGAGACTCCTATAGTATGCTAGTAACTGATCTTGAATCTACTAATTACTAATAATAATATCTCTAACTGAATTACCCAAGTTAAATCTTATAGGATTGAGTTATTGATTAATGAGTCCCTCTGTTAAGTTTGACCTTAATTTGGAGAATTTATGTCATCCTATCTCTAGGATTGTAATCAACTCCTTCGAATTATAGTAGATCTATTCACACAATGATTTCTCAATCTTTATGTATGAATTCAGATTATAGTCTAATATCTCGGGTTATTAGAACATGAATAAAATATGTAATCAGATCACAATATATCAAACAACCAATCATATTAATAAAAAAATCAAATAATGACAAAGTATTAACATAAGGTTCATCTAACCTAAATACTAACTAGACGTTTAGTTACACATAATCGAATACGAAATCAAACATACAATGAAAGAAAAAGAATAAAAAAGCAATGAAATTCTAATTCTAATTCTAATTCTCTCTAATTGTCTTATATCAAATGTTCTTGCGATGTAGAGGGTTGATCTTGTATTCTGATGGATCTTTTGATGATTTCTTCGTGTTTTTCGCTTCTCTATACCAAAATTGCACTTGAGAACAACTATACATTTGGAAATCACCTCCACAAAGTCTCTCTTCCTAATTGTCTCTGAAATGACCAATTTATATGAAAATATAGGTTTTGGGTTATGTTCGCTCGTGTGAACACCCCTATTTCAGCCACGTTTTCATTCGGTTTCTTCTCTTTTAAGTCCATAGAGGCAATTATAACCTGTAAACACACTCCAAGCATATTAAGTTCCAAATATATAATAAAAGTATCTAATATCAAGTAAAATATATCAAATATAGGTGTCAAAATAGAGCCAAATATTCATCTATCAAACATCCCCATGCTTAAACTTTTGCTTGTCCTCAAGCAAACCATAATCAAAATTATAAATCTCACAACATCAATCATTCACCAATTTTAACCTTTCCATTCATATTATACATCATTATATCTTACTGAATCAAATTAACATACAATTAGAGTCAAGTTATCATAGAATTAACTTCCTAAGTAATATTAATAATAATCACATCAGCAATTGCATTAAAATCAAGAACATAACTTTTTACACCCTCACCAAGATTCCACTTATTGCACTCAAGTGTTTAGGGTGAAAAGTATCAAAACTCTCGATCAATTTATAGTAAAATTCTTACCATTGGCTTGCAGTAAAATCACATCTCCACTACTTATGTAGAAACTAGAAATAAAAATCAAAAGGTCTTTGTATAGGTTATAATGGGGCTTAGGTAAGGTATAATTGAGATAATAAAAGGGGCTAAGTGAAGATAATTTACTCAAAGAAATTGTACAAGACTTGCTTACAAATATACATTAGTCCTTTCATTGCAAAACAAATGGTACTACATACTTATTTTTTCTCCTTTTTTATGCTTTCTTTTTTACAATAAACATTCAGTACCACAATTTAAGAAATATTGGACCTTTCACAAATTTCAAGTCTCAACAAGTAGATAATGCAAATAACCTTCAAGGTTCAAAATGATAACAAGTCTTCAAAGAAAAGTAGGAATAAGGCTTAATATGTGGGTTTAATCAATGAAAAAGACTAAGGCTCAACTTGGTTATTCTTAAAGGTCAATTTTTGGGTATGATAACTTTCAAAGAAAAAGGCCTAAACAAGTTGGTAAATCTAAGTGCCTTTATCATATTAATGTTTCTAATTTTCACAAATATGGACTCAACATGCATACTAAAAGCAAGTTCTAGAATTATCCTATTATGCACGATATCACACACATGAAACAATAACAACAACTTTAAAATTTTGAAAATTTTCTCTTAGGCTCAAAAGCTCATAAAAAAGAGGGGTATGTGTGTGTAAATAATATGCAATATTATTCAACTTGAAATTTCAATGATTACAAAAAATATTACTTAGAAAATTAATTTCATTCTAACCATCAACCTATTGCACACCAATTCGAATCAATATTCAACAATAACATATAGTATTCATGGATAGATCTCAAGCAATTCAAGATATCAGTTAATAAAATTTATATTCAAGATTATAATAAACTTAAAGAATTCATGTTAAGATTCAGTAAACTCATCCCCACACTTAAAGTTATACATTGTCACCAATGTATAGAATGCACATTTATGAAAAAAATGAGAGGATTTAGTTAATACTTTCCTGAATATGAAGATTTTGTTTTGATTTTGATTCATCCAATATAAAACTAACATCCTTGCAAAATATAAAAGAAAAGGATAAAGAGAAATAAAAGAAATAACATAATAGAAAATAAAATCTTATACTAAGACAAAAGTAAACAAAAGATAATATCAATATTAAAATCAAATTAAAACTAACTCATAGGTTGCCTCCCATGCAACGTTTCTGTAACGTCGGCAGCTCGACATATCTTACATGTTTAATGTCATCCTGGATTAATAATCAGCGGCTTGCTCCCACCCTTTTCTTCACATAGGGATTTTGTAGCCTATAAGTAAGCCACCTATCTCAAGATAATCAGAAGGGAATAGTTGATTAGACTAATAAAACTAATAAACTCCATTAATTCCCTTTTTAATAACAAACTGTTAAAATATAAGGAATAACAAAACTCCATGTATAATCGGCTAGCTCAAACAGTTTGTCCTTGAGAAAGTGGGAACCCTCTATACTTAAGGTCACTATCAACAACTCCTCAGTAGTTTCCTTGCTTGGTTCCTTCGCTAATTCTTCCTCAATCACCTCTATCCACTCCTCTTCTTGTTCTTCTTCTTCTTAAACAAAGGTTTATAAGTAATCTTCTTTAGTTATCTTCTTCCACTCCTCTACTTTCTCTTCCTGGATGGAGGTTTCTTTGTCTTCTTCTTAAGAAGCTCTTATTTACTACTAAGGGCGATTGCTTCCCGATCGATAGTACTAGTTTTAGCAGAACTGGACAAACTCCCTTGCATCTCATCAAATAATATATCCATCAGTTGATCGATTGATTCACCATATTCTATATACGAGCCTCTGTTTTATGATGCCTCATGTTTGAATCTTGAATATACTCAATCACCATATCTCTCAGAGTAGTAGTTAACTCCTTGTCTGCTTCACTCTGAGATGATTGGAAGCTCAAATTATACTCATTCTATGCAAGTGAAGGAAGTCTCTTATTGAATTCACGTTGACTAGCTACTCTCTCGATAAGGCATTCTATTAGTTTGTCTATAACACTTTTTGTTTCTTCAAAATCTCTTTTTGAAATGTCCCTTCATTCATAAAGCTAACTCTTATCTTTTCTTTGCTTTCAAATTTGTATCGGTCATCTTTCATTTCAGCAATGGCTTCCATCAATTTATCTTCTATAGTTGACTTGTTATATGGAGATGCTTGGTGTCGTAAATATCCAGCTAGAGCATAATCTTTCTATCCATAAATATAAGAGTTGCTCCACTCTAAAATGTAGTTGTTCTCATACACTGCACTATGAGATTGAGTATACATGCTAGGTTGCTCCCATCGATGTGTTGGTGCTAGACATTCATGATTATACTGATAACTCCTACCAATGTCACTACACAGCCTAAATATCGGTTGAGCTTTCAAAAATATGTGTTGACACCTCACTCTCCCATATGGTGATGATATAGATTGCAAAGACATATTTTGGCTCCCATAAAAGTATTGTCTACTCCATCTATCCATTATGAGTTATGTTTATAACAATGAATCGTAATTCCTATAATAAACCACAATTCAAGATTAAATAGAGAAATTCAAAAGATAATTAAATTAATAAGCCACAGATACAATAACATAAAAGAAAATAAATATAAAAAGCAAAATTAAGATAAAATACAAGCAAAGATAAAATAAACTAAAATGAAAATGGTTAGAGTAATAGCATTCAGGCTTTTTTAATATCAAAGTCCCAGCAACGATGTCAAAAACTTGATTGACCTATTTTGTGATAGTCAATATTGTAATAAATCGCAAGTACACAATGCAGTTGTAGCTAGTACCAGCAAATATGGGACAATCCCATAAAGATTATGAATACTAGTAATCACCCTTCCCCTATTATCTAGCCTAAAGATTGATTTTAGACTTTTAATGGAAAGAAACTAAAACAAATAAAATAAAATAGGAAATAATAATGAACACAAAGATAGTGGAATTCACTTAGAAAACCATCATTATCAGTAATTAGAATCTAAGATCGAATCCCCCTAAAACCTTAACAGATTGACCTTTTATCATATAATTGTTTGTTGATGTATTGGACTGTGGAGACTCTTATGATATGCTAGTAGCTGACCTTAAGTCTACTAACAATTAATACTAAGCTCTATAAATGAATTGCTCAGTTAAATCTTAAAAGATTGCGTTACTTGATTTATGAGTCCCTCTATTCAGTTTGACCCTAATCTGGAGGATTTATGTCATCCTATCTATAGGGTTGCAATCAACTCCTTCTAATTATGGTAGATCTATTCACACTACAATTTCTCAATCTCTACTTATGAAATCAAATTATAATCTAATATCTTAGGTTATTAGAACATAAATAAAATGCTAATCAGATCGCAATATATCAAACAACTAATCGCATTGATTAAAAAAATCAAATCATGCCAAAGTATTAACATAAGGTTCATTTAACATAAATATTAACTGAATGTTTAGTTACAAATAATCGAACACGAAATTAAACATACATTGAAAGAAAAACAAATAGGAAATAACAGGTTCATAATTTTAAATCTCCATGATTGTCTTCTATCGAATTTTCTTGCGATGTAAAGGCTTGATCTTGAAATCCGATGGATCTGTCGATGATTTCTTCGTGTTTTCCAATTTCCTGGACCAAAATCAGCCCTTTTGGACATTCTCTATGTCTAGAAATTGCCTCATAAATTCTCCTCCTCTCATTAGCAGCGAAAAGAATTGTTTTATATCAAAAATTAGGGTTCCTAGGTTATGCAATCTCGTGTGCATGCCCTATGCACATGACCGTGCATAATCAGAGTTGGCTGGAAATTGCTAAAATGCACGACTATGCACTTTTACATGCCCGTGCACTCCGATATCTTCATATTTAGGTCATAATGTCTTCATAAAAGTTATAGTTGTACTTCTTATATTTCCAACATATCCTTTTTTGCTTAAAAAAATCCTATATAGAAAGTTATGGGGAAAAAACCAAGGGAAGGTCAAGTTAGGGAAAAAGCAGTGCTTTTGGACCTTGAGTTCTGCATATGAATTATGGATTGTGCATCACCTCATTTGGATCTCATAAGCCTCAGATATATCCATGTAAAGCTCTAATGGTCAGGCTGCCTATTCTTCTGTGTGTCAAATCTTCTCTTTATGTCGTGTTTTATCCAAATTCTTTTCCTTTAAGTCCATGAAGGCAATTATCACCTATAAACACACTTGAAGTGAATTAAGTACTAAATATAAGATAAAAGTATAAAATATCAAGCAAAATACATCAAATATGAGAGTAAAAATATAGTCAAATATCTATTTATCAATGCAAATTATACAAAACTAACCATGATTCTTGAGGAACTTAGGTACTATAGACCTTACCATCATTGCTTGTGTGGAAGTTGCAATCCACAATGTTTCCAGGATTATATGGAACAGCAATTAAAGGATGTTATTTTTAAGTTCTTGAATGGATAAATGAGTCATACTTTCATTAGACTTCACAAGTCTTATTGATGAAGCCTTTTCCTACCTTAGAAAAGACGTATAATATGGTGATGAGAGATAAGTCTAAAAGATTAATACAAGGTCTATCTCAACCTTTGATTGAATCATCTATTTTAGCATCTTTTGGGGACCAAAGTAAGAAAGGAAAATCAGACATTATGTTCAGTCATTACAGAAAGAAAGGACATACAAAAAAAATACTACAAAATAATTAATTTTTCTCTTAACTTCAAATTTAGTAATTCAAAACAACAAAGGAAGATATTGGTTAATGCAGTTAGCTCTAATAGAAGTTATTTTGTAAATAACAACTCAAATCTAAGAAACATTTCCAACGACACTAACCAAGAGTCAAATGTAAAAACTTTTAGCACTTCTAAGTGGACAAGGAACAGTATAAGCACAACAAATGTTTCAACAGCTCAATCATCAGGCTCTAACTCTGGTGTACACACTACATAACCAAATGATATAGGTAACGCACACTATTCCAATTTTGTAGTTATAACTCTCAGCCTAACTTTTTCATTCACCACAAGCATACTTGACGCATTTCAAGCTACTACAACATCATTGAATGATAAATGGGTGTTAGATAAAGGTGCTTCTGATCATATGTGCAACTATGCATCAATCTTGTATAATGTCAAGCTTGTTAAACATCTGTATGTTCAAATACCAAATAAACAAAAAGCTCAAGTCACACATTTTGGTTCAGTATCACTTTCTTGTTCACTACACATACACAATGTTATGTTCATACCCTCTTTCAAGCTCAACCTCTAATCTGTTAGTAAATTTACAAGAACTAACAAGTGTTCCTTTGAGTTTTCATCTAAACATTATGTAATCCAAGGCTAGTGTCCCCAGATGATGATTGGTTATGCTAAAAAGCATGCAGACTTGTAATTTCTTCAACCTGACCTAAATTCATCTGATCATACGTATGAAGTCTCTAGTATTATACATAAACTTGATTTAGGGTTTGTTTTCAATGTAAACACCAATTCAGAGTCATCGTTGTTTGATATTTAGCATTATAGTCTTGGACATGTTACTCATGAAAGATTGAGTGTAATATATAAATCCAAACCTGATATAATTTCTCTTTTAAATAAAGTTTGTGAAATTTGTTCTTTGGCAAAACAAAAGAGACTTCCTTTTCCATCTTATATCAAAAACATTTAGCACCCTTTTGATTTATTACATATTGATGTGTGGGGACTAGATTATGATGCTACAATTAGTGGTTTTCACTGTTTCCTAACATTGATGGATGATTTCACTAAAATCACCTAGGTTTATCTTATAAGGCATAAGTTAGATGTCCAGATTATCCTATCTAGCTTCTATAACCTAATTGAGACTCAATTTAATATAAAAATAAAGCAAGATCAGACAATGCCAAAAAACTTGACAGGAAACCATTTTTTGATGAAAAAAGAATTAGACATCACTTGTCCAGTGTTGAAACTCCTCAACAAAACATTGTGGTTGAAAGGAAACATCAACATTTGTTTATTATTGCTAGAGCTCATATGTTTCAATCCAAACTTCCTAAAAATTCTAGGGAGAAGCCATACTCACATCCTATTATATAATCAATAAGATATCTACAAAAATCTTGCAAAATCTGACACCTTATGACAAACTATTTGGCAACCACCTCTTTATACACACATGAAGGTCTTTGGTTCTTTTTATTTTTCTTCAACACTTCGTAATCACAGATAAAAGTTTGAAGTTAGAGCAAAACTATATGTTTTTATTAAATATCCTATTGGCATTAAATGGTACAAAGCATATGATCTTGATGTTAGAGTAGTGCTCTAAAGGCAATCTCCTTTAGCGCATTTTGTACAAAGTTGTGTACAGAATTTATTTTCAATAATAAAGAAAGACATATTTCATTAATTTGGTGTTCCTTATTTTTGAATTGATATTGATCTATAAGCAAATTAACAAAGTTCGTGATATATGACATAGCATGAAGGAAATCATGATGTGATCATGCTACTGAGATTCCTATTATGTGCAATTATATCATTATCTAAATTATCCCTAGTCGTAGGATTAATGAGATTGGACATCGTTAATCCGAATAGACTAGCACATCTCAAACTCCTTGATTTGATCAAGCAGTAAATCTCAGAAACTGTAAACATGAGATACTTAAAGTTGAGATGTGAATGCTTACTAGAGGTAGTAAGTATATTAGATGACCTACCATGAAATCATCACATGGATGTCCTATTCTAATGTCAGTGATAATCTCATTATAGCAATGGTGTAAGTATCCTTAGACTTAAGGTACTCAAGGATATCTTGGATACTGATTCTATGCTTTGACTCCATTCCTTGTTGCCTTGCAGAGGTCGCTCATTGGGTAGTGATTAGGTACAACTTGAAGTATTCGAAGGTAATTGAGTAGCCAATAGAGGATTCACCACTTCTGTGATAGCAGAAAATGATACCAACAGCCTCTTATCGGGTCATTACTTGGAAATCTCTAGCCGGAGTACATTTGTCATGAAGAATGTCTTCATTGACATATAGAGTAATGAGTCTTAGGATGTGAACTGATATCACTTGGACTAGATTTGACGTAGTCATTCTAGTAAGAGTTAACACTTTGCCCATACTCATAACCAAGTGGGATATAGCACAATGACAGGATGAATTGTACAGTAATTGTCAATGGGAGGTTTCGTGAGATGGTTTGTAATGAGCACGGGTTCGTTTGTCAAGCCACTTACTTTCCAATCAATTGGGGTCATGATGTATTACTAGATGTCACTCATGACTTGCTTGGATTAAGTATTAATCTAAGTGGTCAATATAACTAAGAACCTAATGGGTCACATGTATAAGAGTGACTCGGAGGATTTATAAAATAGTTTTGGATAGAGATCTATTATATGGAGAGCAATAGAACCAAATGAATCCTAATGAGATCGGGATATGTCCCGATGAGATCGCAACATCGATATTGCTGAAATAGATCTCCGGTGTTTTCCACACCCGGAATCTGATAGGACCGACCCCAGTGTGACTGGACCACCTCAGTATATATATAAGATGTGTGTAACGTGGAAAAGGATGAGAGGCTTCTTTAAAGTTGCATTTATTGTCTTTAATTGATAAAAGACAAAACCAATAAAAGATAAAAGCAAAAAAGGCAAGTAAGATGAGAGAATCGTGAAAAACAAGTTTTAAAAAATCCTTCTTCATGATTCTCACATTATCCTCTCATTTTTCTTACCTTCATCTTCTTCCTCTCCTTCACGTTGCTCTCCATAGAATAAAGATGAGAGCTAGCACTCTTGTCTTTGTTCTAGCCATTTCCAAATCAAAGAGTTTGATTCAGTTAATTTCTCCAATCTCTGTGTGAATACCGTTAAGACGATCTATTTTGGTTGTTATGATTTGCGACAACCCGATGAGTAGAAGATCAAAGAACGAAGGAGACTACACAAAGGTACATTGTTATTATATGAATGAATTATTTATGTAAATGTCATGAATTATATATATTATGAACATGTATATGAATTGAGAATATTCAGCTAGGTTTTATGGTATTTTCTTGTATAGGCACATAGATCCTAGACTTCGGGAAAGTCTCAAAATAAAATTTTTTGGTTTTCTGCACCATGTGCATATGATGCACGCACCGGAATTTTCCTACAATTGATAGTCATGAACTCTTTGTCTTAAGAGAGGTTATTTTTCAGTAACATATATTCCCTTTTGATTCCAATTACTTATCCCATATTAACAAGCTCAATGATCATTCACATTCCTTCCCTCATATTGCATACTATGACATTCCACATTCCATATAGCACATCACATTTGCATAACAGTGATATTAATGAGCCTAAAAATGCATTGAGATCTTTCTGTAATAACATTACTTTATGCCCTGCATTATCTTCACAAGATAATCTTACTTCACCAACTCATTCGCCTCACATGCAATCATCAACTCAACCCACTAGCCTTCCACAACCTTTAAAACAATCAACAAGACAATCAAAACTTCCAAAATACCTCAATATCTATCAACATAACTTTAAGAAAAAGTCTTTATCTATACCTTATCTCCAATTTTGTCACAACATCTAAACTCTCTAAGAAACACAATTGTTTTGTATCTGCACTTTAAACTTTACAATAATCCACTCATTATCATAAGATTATGTAAGTGGAATATTAAAGGAAGGGCATAATTGAAGAGTTACATGCTTTAAAGTAGAATAATACATGAGAAGTAATATGCCTTCCACCTAGATAGCACACAGTTGGCTGCAAATGAGTATATAAGACCAAACTAAATTTGGTGGGACAATACAAAGATTCAAAGCAAGACTTGTGACAAAAGGGTTCAATCAAAAGACTGGTTTTAATTATCACAAAGCCTTTAGTCCAGTGGTTAAGTAAACTACTGTGAGATTGTTCTTTACTTTGGCTGCAAAACATGATTGGAAACTATAGCAACTTGACATTAACATTGCTTTCCTAAATGGTGATTTACATGAAGATGTATACATGAATTTACCTCAGAGTTATGAAGTGAAAGGGGCAAAGGATGGAAAAATCGATCATCTAGTATGTAAGCTTAAAAATCACTTTATGGACTCAAGCAGGCTTCTATATAGTGGAATTCTAAGTTCACTAAAACCCTTCTCGGGTTTGGTTTCTCTTAGTCTCGGTCAGATTATTCCTTAGTCACTAAAGCTTCTTTGTCTGATGATTTGGTATCACTACTAGTTTATGTAGATGGTATTCTGATTGGATACAAAACATAGGATGTATTGATAAAGTACTTAACTTTTTGCATACAAAGTTTAGATTTAAAAACTTAGGACAACCTAAGTTCTTCCTTAGAGTTGAAATTATAAGGTCAGAAAAAGGATTATTGTTGTGTCAGAGGAAATATACATTGGATCTTATGGAACAATGTGGATTATTAGGTCTAATTCTTATTGAACCAAATCATGGACTGAAACAAATGGAAGAGAATTTTTTGGATGATGCAATAGCCTATAGAAGACTTGTTGGAAAGCTAAGATACCTCACCTTTACAAAACCTAACCTCAACTATTCAATGCATATTTCATCACAATTCATAAGTAAGCCTTACAAGGTACATTGGCCGGAAACTTTGAAAGTAGTTAGATATTTAAAGGGAACACCAAGTCAGGGAATTATGTTGAACGCTAAGGAAGATACACATTTAGAATGTTACACAGCCAGTGATTGGGAAATATATTCAGTACTAGAAGATTTATATATGGTTTTTGTGCATTGAATAGAGGAGCTATGATTAGTTGGAAAGCCAAAAAGCAATCACTAGTGACTTAAAGCTCAATCGAAGTTGGGTATAGAGCTATGATTCTTGCTTCTTGTGAAGTTTTTTGGATAAAAAATTTACTTGAAGATTTCAGGCTAAAGTATGAAGGAGAAATTGTGATGTATTTAGATAATCATTCTACTTTTCAAATAAGTAAAAATCATATGCATCATGAGAGGACAAAACACTTTACGATGGATTGTTATTTTATTAGGGAAAAAAGTTGAAAAGAAGAGAGTGCTAGGGTAAAATGTGTGCCGACTAAACTACAAATTGCAAATATTTAAATAAAGGCACGTAAATCATCTCAATTTAAATTTCTAATTACCAAGACAAACATGATCAAGATTCATGCTCATCTTGAGGGAGAGTGTGAGGAGAAAAATGAAGTCTATTTTTGGAAGAAAAAGAAGAAATTGAAGCAGGAATAAGTTTGTTAGATAAGTTGTACATAAAAAATAAAGAGTTAGTTCAATTAGTTAAAGAAGTCAGTATTATGTTGTATCTTATAACAAACGCACTATATAAATACAACTTGGAGAAATAAATGAAGAAGAGATCCTTTCATGATTTTATTCAGCCTCTCATTCTTCCTTCTGAACTCTCAAAAGTTCAAACAAGTATATTTAAACTAACACCATAGCTTATATGTATGATAAGGGTAACATATAACGATAGCAAAGAATGAAATTTAAACGAGTACTAGTAGAAAGGGCGAATGATGAAAGCCACCACAACCGATAGACAGATGCAAAATGCTCAGGGTGCTCTCCCTCACAAATACTCATGAAATACGGAATATAAGCTTTTTTTCCTGACGATCACGACCAACGGTAGCTAACGGTCAGGATGTAGAGATGATTTCCTTCCTTTGAGGCTGAGGAACAACTTTCATCCCCTATGAAATATTATGTGAAAAGATTGAGAGTAATAATGAGAGTCATTTGGTCTTCAGTGAAATAATTATGCTTGACTAGAATACTCCCAACTCAATGATCGAGTTCTCCTGAACAAACCAAGTTTAGATATCGTATGCCGTGACTTTTGAGTTATGACAGATTATGATATATGCTAATTGTAGCCTCATTATATTGAGGCCGGCTTGTTTCATATCGGTCTCTGTTTATACCCTTTTACAGGTTCAATTCAAGAGTGCTTACTCTCTTAAAAGTGGGTCTGAAAAGACTTAAATAAATACAAGAAGAGAAGACAAAATGTGATTATCTCTCCACCCAACTCTTATATAAAGGAGTTCCTTCCACCCATCGAGGCAACGGATATTACTTTTAGAAGATAAATTCTTTTGACTGTTCTGTACTTGCACCCCTGAATCTTTACTAACCTCATGTTGGATTATAATTTCACCCAACCTACAAAAATTCTTCACCACATCAGCTGTTCTTATTAATTTTACTCTACAACATACTTGAAAAGAATTTGTAAAATAGCATGATATATTAATAATCACACAAATATTGCAAGTTGTCAGTATTGTTGAAAACTTTAAGACGCCTTTTGATTAAAGATGGGAGAAATATAGATAGTATAAAATTAGTGATCTTACCTAATTATTAAGTAAACCCTGGCAGAAGTTCTACAATGACGAAAGCCTGTGGTAGAGACTTCATTTCTCTGTTATAAAAAAACAATTCTTGAGCACATACACAGGACTGTCATCACCACCCAAGCTTTCCTCATCGATCACGCTCACAGTTGATGTCCTCAAGTCTTGTGGGCTCTCTTCAGAGTCTGCTCCTTCAATCTCCCAAAAGCTCCAAACAGACAGAGATAAGCAAGATACTCCAAATCTCACTTTTTAGCGATACCATATGATTGCTGGAAATCTATTCATTTTGACATCCCTTTGACACAAAATGTTTCAAACAAAATTGTTAAATTAATAGATTTTAGAGCGACTTAGCTGTGTCCTTAATCTTAAAGGTAAAAGTTCCTAACCCTTTGGGAATATTGGGCATAATTGCCAGTCCTTGGACTGATGCTCAAAGATGAGTGACGTTCATGTGTGAGATTCAAGATCCACCTCAAAGGCCAGAGGTGATCAAGGCATTGCAATAATGGCAGATGAGGCGTGAGAGCAATCACCAGTAATCTCCACAAGAACAGACTCCGTTCTTGAAGTGGTGAAACCTATGCATATCACGCACAATTATTTCCCTATCAGTCACCAGAGAAATGTACTTGGTTGCATTATGGCAATCTCCACAAACTCGTAAATTCTTCCTAATATGTAGGGTTGTACCAGGTCTTGTATTCAGAATTCCAAATGCAATGGCCAACTTCTCACTATGAGTATTCAGTAACTGCTCCTTGACGTGGTCTTCCACATCATGGATTGAATTTGTGTCAGGCACATACCCAGCAGCTTTGATCTTGTCTACAAGAGTCTGAAGAAAAGCATAGATCATTTTGGATTGCGGATGACCTGTACTTCCAGAATAGAAACTATGAACCTCATTTCTTAATTCCACTAAACTGCAGCCAGGTGTTTTGTCAAGTCCCTTCTTTTCCATCATGCTTCTTACTTTTGCCACTTTGTCCCACATTGAAGCCATGGCAAAGATATTAGCGAGCAATACATGATAACCGGCTTCATGTGGGTTCAACTCAAAGAGTTTGTTCCCTGCTTTCTCACCTAATTCAGCATTTTTGTGAATTCTGCAAGCGCCCAGCATAGCACCATAGACAGTAATCCCTGGTTCAACTGGCATATTCTGAATGAAATCCCAAGCCTCATTCAGCCTACCAGATCGACCAAGCAGATCCACCATGGCTCCATAGTGATCCATGCTAGGCTTTAAGCTATAGTTATCCTTCATGCTATTAAATAACTGTAGCCCCTCTTCCACTAAACCCGAATGGCTGCAGGCGGATAATACACACAGAAACGTAATATCATTTGGCTCAACAAGCCCATTCTCCATTTCCATGAACAACTCCACAGCCGCTCTTCCATGTCCATGCACCCCATAACCATCTATCATAGCATTCCACGTTATTACATGCCTTTCGTCCATCATGTCAAACAGCTTTCTTGCAGTGTGAACGGCTCCACATTTCGCATACATGTCAACAAGGGCAGTCATCACAAAAACATTCCCATTCAAAAATTTTCGAATAACAAGTCCATGAATCCACTTTGCTTGCCGAGGACTTGATAGTTCAGCAAGAGCAGGGATCACACTCACCATTGTGAAAGAGTCCGGGTTTATATTCTGGGTTTGCATTTGACAAAAAGAATTTAATGCTTCACTTACCTGACCATTTTGGGCATAACCCAGTATCATAGCATTCCATGAAACAAGCGTTTTATTTTCCAAGTTTTTAAATATATTAGAAGCGATATCTACCCTCTTACACTTGGAATACATCGAAATCAAAGAGTTCATCACAGAAACATCAGAGTGAAGTTTCCATTGCTTGGCCAATTCGTGAACAAGCTTTCCATGCTCAAGATCACCCAAATTGGCACACGCATGCAAAGCTTCCATGATAGTGACATTGGTTGGTTGAACCCCCTCATCCATCATTTCCTGAAATAGCACCATTGCTTCTTCCTCATCTCCACTTTGGACATAACCGTCAATCATGGAATTCCACGAAACAACAGTCCTATGATTCATTCCATCAAAAATCATTCTAGCAGTCTGGACGGACCCACATTTTGAATACATATCAACAATAGCCGTAGAGACGTTTACAATCGACTCAAATCCAGCTCTCAAGACATAAGCATGAATGGCCTTGCCAATTCTCAGTGACCCCATATCGGCAGCTGCAGGCAAAATTGAAACAACAGTGACGGCGTCCGGCCTTTGCGATTCTTCAAACATCCTTAAAACCAACTCCATTGCCACCTTAGGCAATCCATTCTGCGCGTAGCCAGAAACAATTGTATTCCAACAAACCAAGTCCCTCTCAGGCATTCTATCAAACACTTTATACGCTTCATTGATTTGCCTACATTTGGCATACATATTCATCACCCCAGTCATAGCGAACAAATTCCAAGAAAACCCACCAGTAACTAACTGCCCATGAATTTCCTTTCCTTTCCTGAGGTCCGAATCATCACCGCAAAGCTTCAACATATAAGTAAAGTTATACACAACGGGAACAACACCATCATGCCTCATTCGGCAAAAGAACGACAGGGCAGAGTCCAAAGACGAGTTCTTTGCATACCCTTTAAGCATAGTGTGGTAAAGCACGTCTAGCTTATCGTCAACAAGCTCGAAAACACGGGCAGCTTCTGTCAGGGTACCGTAGTTGCAGAAGAGACTAACGAGCTTGGTCTGGAAAAGGTGTTCATTGTAGAGACCGTTCTTGATGACGAGAGGAATGATCTGGTGGAGCTCACTGATTGAAGTGCATAGCTCTAACAGGAGTGCAGATGGGTGCTGGTAGACATGCGAAGGTATGTAGGCTCTTTGGGAGAGGGTATGGAAAGTCGTCGTCGAGACTGGTGATGGTGGTGTTAACGTTGCAACTAATGGCGATAGCTTTGCGCTCATCATCTCTTTGCCTTCTTCTCTCAGCCTCTCAAGTCTAAAATTCAATGCCTATGATGTATAATATTTTGATAAATTTTTTTTTTTTGGCAAAAAAGAGTGATATTATTATTATTCCAAATTTTTATTTAAGATTTAACAAATATTGTCCAGTCAAACTCAAACATCCTCATTTTATTTACATTTACATTTAAAATTGAATTATATATTATCAATTTTTTATTAAACAAGTTAATCTTTATTTGATAATAAGATCTTTCTCTTTAGTCAACTTATCGCCCTCTTTTTTCCTTCTCCCTTAGACTATATTTAATTAGACATAAGGTTTTTAATAGAATGTAATGGAATAGAATGATTTATAATATAATGAAATATAAATAGATGTGATATTAGAAATTTATTATTTGGGAGAGATGGAAGGGTTCATAAAGTAATATAATTAAATATTGTTTAGAAGATAGATGGAATAAAATGTAATGTAATGTATGTATAATAATAATGAATGATTATTCTGCCTTTGATAAAATAATGAGATGTATTGTCTTGTTGCTTGTTATTAAGGTTGAGAGTATAATTAGTATTACAAAAATTTATTGAGGATATATTAGGTAGTACATATTTATTATTTTACATTCCACCATATTATATTTCATTCCATTATAAACCCTCATCTAAACGATAGAATAATATTACATTCTATTACTAACTGCCTTATTAAACATAATAGTCCTCCTCTACCAAATTCAGAGTTTTGATGTCAATTTCTGACTCTCTACCTCAATCGTTGTTCTATTACTCCAACTAATTCTAGCTCTTTCGCTACTAATACCACATTTGCAATTGGTGATATTATGTGAATCTTTTATTGTGTTCCTCTTTCTCCATACTACACTGTTTTGAACTTTCTTTTCTTATAAGAACACAATCTGATCACTCAAGCTTTTAAACATTTTTTCGCCAAACAAACACTACTAATTGTAGTGTACTAATGCGAGTATTTTCTTGCTCATTTTCTCCGATCGGTAATGCCTCCCAACTTCTCTTCCCTCAATTTATCATGAATTTTTATGCATAGCTTCCTTTGTTAATCTTGCTTTTAGAATGTTTATCCTTCTCCTTAAAAATATCTCATTTCTCCTTATCCTCTAATGTCTATTCCACTAATGTTGGAGCCTTCTTTTCATCTCTTTTCCGATCTCTTCCTCTCCCTCAATTCCTTCAGCTCTCTCTAATGGCAAGACCACTTCATCGTCATTTTCTTTTTCCTTATCCTTGATTGAAAAGAATGTGTTTGGCCTAATCTACTCTCGTTTTAACAAATTTGTCAGCCTTTCCTTTCTTGTCACTAGAGCAAAATCTCTGACAACAATTTCGTCTTCCTCTTCTTCTACACATTTCCCTTCTTGAACCCCTAAACCTAAGTTTCTCAACAAAAGAACAATTCTTTTTATGGCGTTTTACTCATTTGTCTTTGCTTAAAATTGAGTCTTTTTTTCTTTTTCATTTGGTTAAGCGATTTTCTTTAGTGGTTCTTCAACGGGATGGTTAAAAGAGGGCCATTTTGAGTGTCATAGAGCATTTAGGGATTTATAGGTTTTGAGTATTTGTTGGTCCTAAGAGAAGCAGAAGAAGACAAGTAAATCCTTAGAAAATGAGATGAGGTCTTAGGACTTAAGAGCACAGGAGTTGGAAAATAGTGAGTGAGTTCTTAGTGAAAATTCTTTTAGTTTGGGAGTTATAAGTGTCATTGTTCTCAGTTTGTAGGAATAAGATATTTCCTATTGGTTTATCAGTTATTGTTTATTACTTTCTCTTTAGTGTTTTCATCAATTTATGTCCATAAAAACAACCAATCAAGACGTTGCCTTCGTTTCTATAGTATAAGAATTAATCTGTTCCATTTAACGACCCTTCACTACTTTATTTTTGTTCCTTGTTGATGAAGTGACTTTTTTGAATCGAATGTGTAGATTTGATCATATTACAAGCGCTAATTTCTTGAGTTTGCTAACCTCAAAATCAACCCTATAACACGTTGGAATCAGAACCTTGATTGGAAATTTCTGGGATATTTCTCTTACTTGGCAAACTATGTTTGTAGCAATGGTAGCAAATAAGAACTTTGAAGCCATTCAAGAAAGGTTGGATAGGTTGGAATATGGAATAGGGGCCATTCCATAAGATGAAACACATAATTTTTTTGCTTATTTGGATCACTTAGAGGAAGCAATTCAAACATTCCATTACCGCATGGATACCATTTCGGTGGAAGCAAATAAAAGGACTGAAGTGTTACATGATGCTTTAGGTCTCATCAGGAACTATGGTACCATAAATGGTGGTGGTACGTGGATAAGGTTGAAGGTCCCAGATCTGAAGCATTTAGATAGGGCGAGGGATGTAAAAGTTTTGGAAAATTTTATTTAGGATATGCAATAATATTTTAAAGCTGCCAAGGTGCTAGATTGTGACAAAGTTTGATTGACAAGCATGCATTTAGTTGGTGATTCAAAATTATGCTGGCATGGAAGACTTGACGGAGACTTGAATGTTGGACATCCTAGGATCAATAAATGGGAGGCATTCATACATGAACTGAAAGAACAATTTCTGCCTTACAATACATCTTGGGTGGTATAGAAGAATTTGTGAAAATTGAAACAAGATGGTTCCATTTAGAATTATGTCAAATTTTTCAGTTCATTGATGTTAAACATTAGAAACATGGCTAAAGAAGACAAAATCTTCAATTTTTTTGTTAAGACTCCAAACTTGGGCACAAATTGAATTAAGAAGACAAGGAGTGTAAAATCTGCCCATTGCAATTACAGCTGCAGATAAACTGATCGATTTGCGACCAAATAAAGACAAGGAGGCAAAGGGAACCTCCAAGTCCTCTCAGCAGAAAGATAAAACCAACTAGAAGGAGAAAAAATTGTAGGGACATGGAAAATTAGGTGGTGAATCCAAATCTGGCTAGGTTGATAAAAGAAAGGCCAAAGTGAGTGCTTATACTATTGGTCAAAAACATAAAACTTCTAATTGTTATATATGTGGACATCCTCACTATGCAAGGAAGTGTCCAAAGTGAGAAAAGCTTAACGCTAAAAGGAGAAATTGCGACTCTCGTTAATCCTCTCCAATTGTTGAACACTTTAATTAAAGAGAAAGGCAATACACATGTTTCATTAATGTATTTGCAGGTGCAGAAAAATGGGATGATTGTAGCAATGATGGATGATACAAGTGCTACACATGTTTATTAAGGATTGGATGGTTGCTAAATTCAGATTGAAGGTAAGCAAAAGTTTGAATAGGTTGAAAATTGTGAATTCCAAAGCTATAAATGTAGCTGGAATGGCATACAATATGTCTTTATCAATAGATGGATGGGCTAGAAAATGCAATATGATAGTAATTCCTTTGGATAATTTCGATGTGATTCTTGGAATTGGCTTCTTGCGGTAGAACAAGGTTGTTGTGTATCCACATTTGAATGGTATAATGTTGATGGGTGAACTAGACCCTTGGTTTATCAAGTGTGGACAATTTGGTGTACAATGAAAGACAAGCAAAAATCTTCTTTTAATTTGACTATGGTTGTGGAAAAATGACTCAAACATGGTGAGGAAACATTTCTTGCAATGATAGTTGAATTAAAAGAAGGATTGTCTATGAAAGTTCCAAATGCAGTGGCAAAATTCTTGAATTCCTATAAAGATGCAATGCCTTCGGAATTGCCAAAAGAACTCCCACCAAGAAGAGCCATAGACCATCGTATTGAGTTAGAACTCGACCTCCTGCCCAAGTTCCCTATAGAATGTTGCCTATGGAGTTTAAAGAATTAAGGAAACAGCTGGACGAACTTTTAGATGCAGGATATAATTAGCCCTCCAAGGCACCTTATGGAGCTCTAGTTTTATTCTAAAAGAAAGTAAATGGTTCCTTACGGATGTGTGTAAATTATCGAGCACTGAATAAAGTCATGATAAAGAACAAGTACCCGATTCCGTTAGTGTAAGACTTAATGGACAGGTTGAGTAAAGCATCTGTATTTTCCAAATTGGATTGATGATGTAGTTATTGGCAGGTGAGAATTGTAGATAGTGATGAAGCAAAAACCACTTGTGTAATAAGGTATGGGGCATATGAATTTTTAATTATGCCTTTTAGTTTAACAAAAGTTCCTACGATTTTTTGTAATTTAATGAATGATGTATTATATGAATTCTTAGATGACTTTTTTGTGGTATATCTAGATGATATTGTTGTGTATAGTAGTAGCTTGGTAGAACACGTTTCTTATTTATGACAGGTGTTGAATCACTTTAGAGAACATAAGTTGTATGTCAAAATGGAGAAATGTGAATTTGCTAAAGCTGAAATCAAGTTCCTTGGTCACTTAATAAGCAACCAACATGTGAAGATGGACTCGAGTAAGGTGCAAGCAATTGTGGATTTGCTAGCACCGAATAAGGTACAAGAGTTACGATTTTTTTTTTGGTTTAGCAAATTATTATCGTTAGTTTATTGAAGGGTACTCAAAGAAGGTACCACCACTCACGGATTTGCTCAAAAAGGAGAAGAAGTGGACTGATCAGATCATTGTGTGGCTGCATTAGAGAAACTTAAACAGGCGATAGTTTTGGAGCCAATTCTACGATTGCCAAAATTCTAGCTCCCCTTCGAAGTTCACACTGATGCATCTGATAAAGCAGTTTGGGGTGTGTTAGTTCAAGGGCATCCTGTGGCTTTTGAAAGCATGAAATTCATTTAAATGGAACAAAAATATTCAGCACATGAGAAGGAATTGGTGGCAGTAGTTCACTGCCTAAGGGTGTGGCGTGTTTATCTGTCGAGTCCTAAGTTTTTTGTGAGAACGGATAATGTGGTAAATACTTTCTTTAAAGTATAGAAAAAGTTATCAGCTAATCAAGCTAGGTGGTAGGAATTCTTGGTAGAATAAGACTTCATTTGGGAACACAATCCTAGAGGAAGCAATCAGGTAGCACATGCCCTTATTCGGAAGGAAATTATGATTGCACTGTATAATTTGTCCATAATTATGGCAAACTTCATAGACATAATTCGACAAGGTGGAATGTTTGATGCGGTTTATTGTTGATTGGTGCAAGAAGTGCAAGATGAAGTCACTAAACAATATTAGTGAAGAGACTTATTAAAGGAGTCACATGATTCTCCATGGGCAGGACATCCTGGTAGAGAAATGATGATTGCACTTCTGTCCAGATCTTATATTTAGCCACTCATAGAGCAAGATATCGAGACTTATTGCGCAACATATTTAAAATGTCAACAAGACAAAGTGGAGAGGAAAAAGAAGGCAGGATTACTTCAGTCCCTCCCCATTCTGAAAAGACCATAAATATCGACATCTATGGATTTTGTTGTGGGATTTTCAAAGATAAATGGCAAAGCTTCAATGTTAGGCGTGGTTGATTGGTTTTCAAAGTATGTTATTTTTATGGCTACACCATCGTCGTGTACAACAAAGATAACAACTGCTTTATTTTACTGAAATGTTGTTAAACACTTTGGTTTTTCAGCAAATATGGTGAGCAATAAAAATTTGCGATTTATAGGTTAATTTTGGACAGCCTTGTTTAATATGATGAGGCTAAAGTTAAATTTTCTACTGATAATTATCCTAAAACTAATGGGTAGACAGAGAGGATAAATGCATTATTCGAAGATTACTTATGACATTATATGAGTGCAAGTCAGAAAAATTGGCTGAATCTTTCGGATAGTGCACAATTTGCTTACAATCCTCATCGATCTTCAGCAACTGAGAAAAGTCCTTTTAAATTGATCTTGGGACATCAGCCTCTAACCCTTTTGGAGATTCCCAAATAGTATCTTGGTGATAAGTGTCGAGTTTGTTATAAATTTGTAAGAGATCAACAAGAACTCCTAGATGAAGCAAAAAATAGCCTTCGGAAAGCTGTAAGAAGAATGGAGAAATATGCTAAGAAGCATAGACGTCCAGTAGACTTTGTTGTGGGTGGCAAGGTGCTGCTGAAATTAACACCTCAGATATGGAAGAAAATCAATGAAAAATCAGCGCACAAAGGCTTGGTTCGTTTGAGGTTATCAAGAAAGTTAGTAAGGTGGCTTATTGACTTAAATTACTCGAAAGGATGAAAGTTCATCCTACGTTCTATGTGAGTTACTTGCGTATGTTTTATTAGGATGATGAGGAATCGAAGAGGAGTAAGCAGGCACGTGCACCTCCAAATGTGCAAGTCCAATATGATGATGAAGTTGAAAAGATTCTTGATTATTGACGATTGGGACAACACAAAAATAATCAACGAACTGGATTTCTTGTGAAGTGGAAGGGTAAAGATGCAACATATGCAACACAGGAAAGGACACTTTTTTATGACAATTTGAAGATGTGATCAAGAAATACTTACGAGAATGTTGACTCCTTTTGGTGGGGGAGGTTTACAAGGTTCCTTCAATCCCTTTGTCCCATTAGTGCTATGAAATCACAAATGCTATATATTATCACGACTAGGATTAATTGATATAAGTTGGGAAGTGAAGCTCTGTTAGTAACCATCCCTTTGTATGTTGCATGGTGTGTTTGTCATGGCTTGCATTGATGATGTGGCATGACATGATTGGTTGCATTAATCTTTGCATGGCTTCAACGAAAGGACGTTTGGATGGATTAGAAGTATTCCTTGCATGGCTTGACCATAGGTGTTGTTGATTTGTCGTTTAATTAATTAGACATTTTATATAAAATTGTTCAACTGTCTAGCTGGTTATAACTGCCCCAACTAGTTAGGACTTTATCCTTTACGAAGCGGTTGGTTTGTATTGGAGAATGGTAATAGGAATGAGAATAAACATAGTGAGGAATGGGAATGGATATTATCATTATAACCATGATGGTTGGTTAAGAGGAAAGAATGATTACCATTATCATTCATAGTGGTTGGTTTGTAAAAAATAATGTAATTAATTAATTACAATATATTAATTAATTAAAATATTGTAATTAATTAATTAGAGTAT
>JANIHZ010000001.1:17963999-17974236 GCA_027478365.1 Erythroxylum rufum
TTTATGTTTGGAAAGTTTTCCTAGGTGATCTGTCATTTTGTCTGATGGTGTAAATAGAGAAAGTGACTAATGACTTTCTAATTCCATGTATTACAGATAGCTTTATATGAAGGAGAGGCTACTCCTGAGACAACGCATATTGAGATAGAGCCTTTCACAATATTAGGTGTTTGTGCTGGGCTTATTCCATATCCTCATCATAATCAGTCACCAAGAAACACTTATCAGGTTAATACCGTGGACCTTTACAGTGACAAATATAGTGCCCAGCAAACCAAAATTTTTATCCTTTTTTGACTTGTTATACCCAACAGTGTGCCATGGGAAAGCAAGCCATGGGAAATATTGCGTATAATCAGGCAAGTGATTCACGTTATGTTATTTCTTGTTTTTGCTAAAGTAAATGCAGGAAAGACAAATTTTATTTTCTATGTAGTTTTTTTTTGCATTATTTTCTGTTGACATGTTTTCTGACTATTTCATGCTTAGATTTCTGTCCATAAATGATTAAGGATGATAAACTTTTTTCTCTTTCCATTAGTTGGCTGGTAAAAAGTACTGTTGAATTTGCTTCATAAGAGTTTCTATGCTAAATTTAGACCTTGTATGTGAGCATGGGCGTGCTTTATAGTTGTGTGCTATTTGACCATTTCAATAGGCAGTGGTATATCTTTCCCTGTTTAGAGAAATAGACATTTACTTAATGTTGATGCCAGAAATTTACAGAAAATGGTTTTATAGCCCCACTGCTCCCTTAGACAATATCTCAATCACTTTGTTATTCAAAAAGTTGTTTAACTATTAAAATTGTTAAAATCCTTGAGAAAAAAGTTTAAAGATTTCCAAAAGCCTGTGGGTAGTGAGTTCATTTATCAGCAAATGCTGCTACTTCCAATATGAAGTGATTTGTCATCTCGACTGGATCCTGCATATCTTTTTTTTTCCTGTGATTAGGTTTGCAACGATAAATCATTCAACACGTTGGAATCTTATTACCCTCTACTCTTTTTAAACTACTCTGTGCACTAGTCATGATCTTTCACCTTGATCTTGTAGTTATGTCAGATGGACACGTTACTTTACCTGTTGGTGTATCCCCAGCAGCCTTTGTTAACAACAAAGTCGATTGAACTGGTAATATATATTTTATCCTACTGGTGGGGTGCCCATGGATTGTGTGTTAATCATTTTACTGTCAGCTGGGGTATGATAAACTTGGAGCTGGTCAGAATGCAACTGTTGCAGTGATGAGTTATAGTGGCTATGACATAGAGGATGCAATAGTCATGAACAAAGCATCTTTAGACTGTGGTTTTGGTCATTGCATTGTTCTGAAGAAGTACACGCTTTGAATTTTAGTTATTTCATATTTCCCTGTGACCAACAGTGGTCATTGTATTTTCTGCTTAGTGTTGCATAAGGTGGTAAAGAATGTGATCAGATGATTTTTATTGACAGGTATTCTGCTATCAATCAAAAGCATGAGAATGGTGCGTCAGATAGAATATTAAGGCTAGGAAGAATTGAAGAAAGGGAAAGAGTAATGCATATTGCTCACATTTTGCAGTTTTATTCTTTTGATTCCTGCATTTATAGCATCTTTCATAGCTATATTTTGCATTAATGTAATCGACTTTCAGAAGTTCCAGATAAAAAATGGGAAGAACTTTGTAGAAAACATATATTCATAGCAGGCAATGTTTGAGTATCCAGTTTGGAATGAGCCAACTGCTTGGACTAAAAATTTTATTAATGATGCAATATTTTGGTCTGAATTGCCAATTGTCCTTCTGTGGTTAAAATCCTGAATGAGCATTTTGAGTTCTGTTTTGAGACCTATTCCCAGCATTATTTTGGTATCTCCGTTGTTGTCCTTCAGTTTGTCATATGACCCTCAGGCATATTTGATCTGCTGGTATCACAATGAGCTAATTTGTTTCAGTATTAGATTACTTTGCTTTCAACATTTTTTACTATGTGTTTGTGTGATTTATGGTTTCTTTAATGTAGTCTCTATTTTAGGTGCTGGATGATGATGGACTGGCTGCTCCTGGTGAGATTATTAGACCTGGTGATATCTATATTAACAAGGAGTCCCCCATTGAGACAAGGCGGCAGTTAAAATCTGCTGCAGCATTAGTCGATATGTTAGTAAAATTTCTCAGTATTTTAAACTCTTATTTTATTTTTACTCACTCATTTTTTCAATATCCAGCAAATATAGACCTAGCATACAGACATTCAAAGGTCCTGAAGGGGAGTCATGCGTTGTAGATAAAGTTGCTCTGTGTTCTGATAAGAACAACAATCTATGTATTAAATTCATAATTCGCCATATCCGAAGGCTAGAGGTAAGAAATTTTCTTTTATCATAAGTTACAAGCTTTTGAAACTTTATACTAGGTTTTCATTTTTACATATACTCAAGTTGGTGACAAATTCAGTAGTAGACATGGACAAAAAGGTGTTTGTGGGACAATCATCCAACAGGAAGAGCTCCCATTGTCAAAACGTGGTATTTGCCCTGATTTGATCATGAATCCTCATGGCTTTCCAAGGTATTTTACTTTTTAATTTCAGTTATGAATATAGAGGATCGCCAGATATTGAGGAAAATTAATTCATAAATTGTTGTTTGTAGTTGTGGGGATATAAAGTCGTTTAGTGTCATGTTAGCATTCTGTGGTTATTAATAGCTCTATGAAATCATGTACTTGACTTCTTTTTTGTTGCTATGTTCTTTCTTTTCCCTAATGAAAATAAATGAACAAGATAGCAATATAAGGAAGAAAACTGACAGTGACAAGGTCTCATTTTAATGCATGCTTCGAACCATAAAGCTAAAGGGTGAACCTGGTAGATGGGTTAGTCCTCATATTACATGTTGGAGTTTCTGAGTTTTTGACATTATGGTACATATGAGCTTCCATCTGTCTTGAAGATATCATTACTACATTTGCATTGATAAATTGAAATATTCAGTCTATTATAGAATTTTTTGCTTCAATTTGTGGTCCAAAAATAAAGCCTATATCATCATTTTGTTTTTCCTAGTCGAATGACTGTTGGAAAGATGATAGAACTTCTTGGGAGTAAAGCTGGAGCTTCAAAAGTTGCATTTCACTATGTCAGTGCATTTGGAGAACCAAATGGTCATGCAGACAGGGTTGAAGCTATAAGGTGCTTTCTATACCCATTATGACTACTTATTAAGCCAAAAAATTTGTACCAATCATAACTAGTGTATAATTTATTACTATGAAAGGCATTTGCATTAATCATGAAGTTCAAATGATTTCTTCAAGTGACAAATAAAATATTTGAGTAAAAAAATGAATCAAGATAATAAAACCACTTGTTCCCTCCTCAAAACAACCAAAAAATATGTTAGCTCCTTGAATTTTCTTTTCTTTTGTTGTATCTTAGTATACCTGATGAAGTTTAAGATAATTCTGTTTTTTTATCAGTGAAACCCTTGTCAGTCATGGCTTCAATTACAACGGCAAAGATTTCATATATTCAGGTTGGTTTATGCTACACCTAGCAGGATTATCTACCTCCTAATTTGTGGTGAGTTTAGTTGTATTTCTGTACTAAATTATTCTTCTCCAGGTATCACAGGTATTCCATTGCAAGCATATATTTTCATGGGCCCAATATACTACCAGAAGTTAAAACATATGGTGAGATTTTAATTCTTTCTAGTGTTACAATGAAGCTTATGATCATTTAAATGCAACACATCTCCAATTCCATGAGACATAATTGTTGGGTCGGGTGCTTTCTTGTCTTTCTTTGAAATGTCAATGTATATGATAATTTTTTCCTTCTGATCTTGTAGATGGCTTTTCACTTGGTTATTATGGTACTTACTATTTTTTAGACCATAACAGGTGGGTTAGCGTGTATCTACTATTTCTTCTTTCACATATAGATGTACAATTGATCCCTGCTTTGATTTACTATGCAATACCATTAATTGTATAGTTTGATTGGAGAATCGAGCAATATACCATCAATCATAGCAATGAGTCATGGATAATATGCATGACAGATTCATTAAACTAACAGCTTGCTGCTTTACATTCTTTTGCTTCTTGATGTTTATTGTGTTGTGAATAGGTCCTAGATAAAATGCACGCACGAGGCAGTGGGCCTTGTGTCATGCTTACAAGACAACCAATAGAAGGAAGAGCTCGGAATGGAGGCCTCCGAATAGGAGAAATGGAACGTGACTGTTTGATTGCTTATGGGGCTAGCAATTTGATCTTCGAGCGACTAATGCTTTCCAGTGATCCTTTTGAAGTGCAGGTATGTTTGGTGCATACTTGTTTATTGATGGATCACTTGGCATGCCAACAAATGTTTATCTTAATCCAACAGAAAATCAAGGTTAACAATGATAGTTGAGGCAAGAGTCATGTTTCATGTCTTTTTTCCTTTTTTCCTGGGGAACTTACTCTTCTGCTTACCGGCATCTGTTATACTTTCCATTCGATATATTCAGTAAAGTAGATTAGAAGGTGAATGTCTGATGCACTTTAAAATGAAATCATTAAACTCTTGGTGCAGGTTTGCCGGGTATGTGGTTTGCTAGGTTATTACAATCACAAGCTGAGAACTGGGATTTGCTCCACCTGTAAGAATGGGGATAACATTTCTACCATGAAGCTGCCATATGCATGCAAACTTTTAATCCAGGTATAAGATTTGCCTATTGGAGTCTTGTTTATGACTAAGTGTAGGTTAAAGCATATTTCTGCCTAAGCTTTGATAAGTTATAAATGTTTATGACTAGGTGTAGGTTAAAGCATATTTCTGCCTAAGCTTTGATAAGTTATAAAAGATCTAAGCTGTCTAATTCAGCGGTCAATATATTCACTCTCATCGGGAGGCATAGAGGTGTATTATGATTGGATTACAGAACATGCTTGTCTATCTCTTGCAAACTTGTTCAAAACTTCTTACTTTGTTGATGCCGTATGTGTCGTTGAATTTCCAGGAACTTCAATCCATGAACATTGTCTCTCGTCTAAAACTGGACGAGCCATGATGACATTATGCTGAACCAACCACAGTTCTACTCTTGGAGGGTGGCTTGGTCGGTGCAAGGACTCTAAGCAATTGCATGAAAGAGTCCGACCGCCCACTGAATCTTGCCACTCAAGCCTATAGAAACTTCTTTATTTTTATGTTCTTGTTTTTCGATGGGGTTATGTTGGGAGTTGGGAGTACTTTTACTAACCGTTACTCAATGGAACGCTGGGTTTGCCCGAAAAGATTGTAAGAAACGTTTCCCATAATTCTTGTGTCCAGTTATGTACTTCAATATTTTGCATTTTCCTACGATTTTTGTCTTACTTCAGACTAGACCTTATGATTATTATAATAAAATTTGTGAGAAAATATTTTTATTTAACATCAAACTCTCATTATACACTTCAATTTCCAGTTTTGTTGGATTGTAGAGAAACTGTCTTCCTTTTCCCTACAGCCCCGTGCTTTGCCTGATCCTCTCAGTTTGATTATTTGATTTCATTTTGTAATTCGATCAATCTTTTATTTTTTGGCCTTTTAACATTATTAGCAATGTCAGCCCCAGGCAATAAGAACTCTTCTCATTTGTCCAACCCCGCATCTTCCATCCGGTCGACTGAAAATTATGTTGGAAATTTGAGTTTCCACCCCTTCCAGGTAGTAAGGTAAAGACAAACGCTTTTCTAGTCGTTAACCAGTGGTAGAGAAAGCTTGGCCTGGAGACCTGCCTTCTTGAGTGGGCTCTTGACATATCTAGGGAAAACCGTTGCTATTGAAGAAGTTATCCTTGAGCTTATCTTAGCTAAACTCATCTCTTTTTGATTATTTCATCGATTAAATAGAATTAAAACATGAAATTATAAAAGATTTACTTCTTAGAATTTTTTTTTATATTTTTTGTTGAAAATTTAAACTTGTATTAAAGAATAATGAAAAACACAGGGTCTGTTAAGCCCCTTGATATACATCCCTTAAAAATTTTAATTCTTACCGTCTATTCCAAAAAACTAGCAGCGTAGGACTCGGATTAGTTGGCACAGATTGTTGTTGGAAAAAGTAATCCTTTTTTTTTAAATTTAAATTATTATGTTTAGTTATTTTTTAAATAATTAAAAAATAAAAACTTTCTTAAATTTTTTTTATAAAAAAAAGCACTTTCTCATCGTCCCAAATACTATTACCAACACCCTCCGCTCCGCCTCCTCGTATGAATTTAATCTAAAAATTATACTGTTTTCTACCGACTCTTAAACACCTCTTTTATTAAAATACTACTTACGTTCTTCCTCTCTTAGACTTGTCGAAGGAGAGCAGAAAAGCCGAAGACCCAAAACGAGGAAAGCGCTAGAGAAAACGCTGTTGTTGAAACTGCATCATCATCGCCGTCTGCATGCCCTGTTGGATACACTTCTCTCAATTGTGCAGTCACCAAGCTTGGGTACAATTTCAACTTATAAAATCTCTAATTTCATCTATATTTAGGTTAGGGTTTTCTGTTTGTTTGCCTTCTTATACTACCGAAAAACAAATACTACTTCCTCTTCTAATATTCTTATTCTAACACAACTCTTCTTTAAAATTCCATACTTAGAAGCACACGTACGGGGAAGCTAGAGAGAGAGAGAGTGATTGAATATGGACGATTATCAGGAGATGGAGAGATTTGGAATGGACAACGATTACGAGGGCGGTGTTTGGAGAGACGGCGAGTTCTTCTACGAGAAGCGTAAAGAGAAGCGGAAGCAGACCAAAGACGACGTTCTCTACGGTGTTTTCGCTTATAATTCTGATTCAGATGATGATGAGGACGGTGGTGGCTCCTCCTCCCGGAAGCGTCGAAAAGATCGAGACTTTGGCCGGAAGGCTGACCTCACTAAGCCTGTAAACTTCGTTTCCACAGGCACGTATAGAAAACTTCAAAACTCATGTTTATGATCGCATTTTGTTACAAAAAGTGACGTAAAAATATGTGCTTTTGCAGGACCTGTGATGCCTGATAAGGAAATTGATAGGAATTTGAAAGAAGAGAATGTTGTTGTTGATGATAATGAAAGGCCTGGTTTGGGGTCGAGTTCTGGGTCGAGTTCGTGTTGGGGGTTTAATGTAGGGATAGGGTTTAACTCGGGGATTAGTGATAGAAATGGACTTAAGAAGAGTGAAGGGTTAGAGGATGATGGTGTTGGTGGTGATGAGGAGGATAATTTCTTGCCGACGGAGTTGGGAAGGAGGATAAAGGAGGGGGCACAAAGCAGGGGGCGCAAAGCAGGGAGCGAGAGAGGAAAGAGAAGAAAGTAAAAGATGGAGGGGAAGTGAGGAAAGTGAGAGCAGGGGACGTTGGGGAGTTTGAGAAATATACTAAAGGGATTGGGATGAAGCTGTTGGAGAAAATGGGTTATAAGGGTGGAGAGTTGGGTAAAAATCAGCAAGGAATTGTTTCCCCTATTGAAGCTAGGATGAGACCAAAGAATATGGATATGGGTTTCAATGATTTTAAAGAAGCATCGAATAAATTACCTCAGTTGGAGGATGAGAAGAAGATCCAGACTCAAACTGTGGACAAAGCAAAGGAGAGGCTATGGATGAAGGGAAGGAAGAAGAAGCAGGACCAGTTTGTGACAGCAGAGAAGTTGCTGGCGAAAAAGGAAGAGGAGGGTTTTGAAGTTGTACAAAAGGTGCTTGCTATGCGTGGACCACAGGTGAAGGTGTTGACAAATTTGGAGAATCTAAATGCGGAAGAGAAAGCAAGGGAGAGTGATGTCCCAATGCCTGAGCTTCAGCATAATGTGAGGTTGATTGTGGATTTGGCTGAACTTGATATCCAAAAGATTGATAGGGATTTGAGAAATGAGAGGGAGACCGCTATTAGCTTGCAGAAGGAGAAGGAAAAGTTGGCAATAGAGGCTGCACAACAGAAAAAGCAATTAGATAACATGGAGGCAATCATGAGTGTCTTGAGCCATATAGAGGAACAAACTTCTTCAGGATCAATGACCTTGGACACACTTGCAAAGAATTTTACAGAATTACATAGGAAATATGCTGATGATTTTAAGCTTTGCAACTTATCTTGCATTGCTTGTTCATTTGCTTTGCCTCTATTCATTAGAGAGTTTCAAGGATGGGACCCCCTCAGGAATCCAATGCATGGATTGGGCCTGGTAGAGATATGGAAGAATGTGCTGCAAGGGGAGGAAAACCACGACATCTGGGATATATCCACGCCATATACCCAGTTAGTATCAGAAGTGGTTCTACCTGCTGTTAGAATATCAGGTACTAATACTTGGGAGCCTAGGGATCCTGAGCCAATGCTTAGATTTATGGAGTCATGGGAAAAGTTGTTGCCGACATCTGTGACACAGAGTATACTGGATAATGTAGTTATGCCAAAATTGTCTGCAGCTGTGGACTTGTGGGATCCTCGAAGAGAGACCGTTCCAATCCATGTTTGGGTGCATCCATGGCTGCTACAGCTTGGGCAAAAATTGGAGGGTTTATATCAGATGATACGAATGAAGTTGAGTATGGTTCTTGATGCTTGGCACCCAAGCGATGCCTCTGCATACACTATCTTGTCACCGTGGAAAACAGTGTTTGATCCAACAAGTTGGGAAAATCTTATGCGTAGATTCATAGTTCCAAAATTGCAGGTTGCATTGCAGGAGTTCCAAATAAACCCAGCTAGTCAGAAGCTTGACCAATTTTATTGGGTCATGTCTTGGGCTTCCGCAATACCACTGCATCTTATGGTTGATTTAATGGAGAGGTTTTTCTTTGCCAAGTGGTTGCAGGTTTTATATCACTGGCTGTGTGCAAGTCCAAACTTGCAAGAGGTTCATAAATGGTATACAGGCTGGAAGGCACTTCTGCCGCCAGAGCTTCAGTCTCATGAAAATATCCGTTACCAATTCACTCTTGGCCTCAACATGATTGACCGGGCAATTGAAGGTGTCGAAGTAGTACAACCTGGGTTGAGGGAGAATCTTAGCTACATTAGAGCACAAGAGCAGAGGCAGTTTGAGGGTCAGCAGAGAGTTGCAGCACATGCTCAACAGCGAGTTGAAGTTGCAGGTGCTAATGCTAAGGGTGTGGATGGGGAAATGACTTTGAAAGAAGTTGTTGAGGCCCATGCACAACATCATGGCTTACTCTTTAGGCCGAAACCTGGCAGGCTGCATGATGGTCACCAGATATATGGCTATGGTAACCTCAGCATATATGTTGATTCTATTAATCAAAGATTGTATGCTCAGAAGGATGAAGGATGGATCTTGACAAACCTGGATAAATTGCTAGACATGCATAATGCCAAGAGACAACGCTGAGTCTATTTATGTAATGATCTTAGCAATGTCTTTTATATTGGTATCACTATCAGAGGTAAACTCTTTTCTCTTTTTAGCTTATGTTTAGAACTTGTTTAGTGTGATATTGGCAACTTTACCTTATTTTTAGTTAAATTTTCTTATATTCACGGTTGTTCATCTCTAATGAGAGTAATTTTTGTGTCCTTGCTGTTTTTCCTATGCCTACTTTGTTGGTTGCCTATTCCTCTTTCCTCTCTTCTCTTGTTTTTTAAATACTTCCAATTGGCCTTTTTTTTTTATTCTTAAACCCAAGATTTCTTTATCAATTCAGATACTTGGATGGCCCTCATTACCTCGTGCTTTTATCACATTAATTGCATTAGAAAACAAAACTAGACTAGCTTTACCATTTGTGTTTAAAAATTTGTTTGTTATCAAAACCATGGATTCTTATTTATGCATATTTCCTATCTACCTATGCATGTCTCTTATAAAGAAAGCAAGAGTCCATAATTTTTTAAAGACACTTTCAGATATGATACATTTTCTAAGTATCAATTCAATTTGAAAAATAGAAATGGAAAAATGCATAAACAAAGAATAGGCATAATAGTTTTGTTCACTGACCAATGACTGAAAATAATTACCACAAAATTATTGAGCTCTTGGGAGTTGTTGAAGGGTACATCTCACAGAAGTAGAATGACGTAGCAAGACTTCATGTGGCATTCCTTTGGAACTGACAGAATATATTTCAAAAAACCTCATAGAAAAAATTCTTTACGTTTTACAGAGAGTAATGATGTTATGTTGTTTACAATTTTCAGAATATTTGGAATGCAGAACATATTCCATGACCTTGGATTCTAGGAGCTGTTAGGAAGTTTGACAAA
>JANIHZ010000001.1:17997693-18011375 GCA_027478365.1 Erythroxylum rufum
GGCATAATAATTAACTCCCAAAATTATTCCATCAAAACCTCATAATTCATTTAAATCATTCTTAATTAAATTCCAACAAAAAACAATTCATCATTCAAAACCTCAAAAATATATTGAAATCATGCTTATTCAACAAGAAAATTTGCAGGGGCCAACAGTATTTGCGGCACTATATAAGAGCCAACTAGCAAAATTAGGTGGTGAAGTTGTTTGATATTGCCCAATTCTCATATAATTTGTAGCAAAATGAATCTACAGGAGTTAGTCCTTTTAAGTTATCCACTGGAGAACAACTTTTGACTCCGCATACTCTTGCTTTCAATTATAGTGGCAAAAGCTTTGGAGCATACTCATTTGCAAAAGGTTGGCATGAAAAGTCTTCTACGACAAAGACATAATTAAAACAGGCAGCCAAAAAGATGAAGAAGTGGGCTAACAAAAAGAGGCGTCACTTGGAGTTTGAGGAAGGAGACTCCTTTCTCATAGACTTGCTAGAAGAGGTGTGCATAAAGGCTTGATCCAGGGATATAAAGGACCTTATTCAGTGGAGAAAAGGGTGGGCAAGTTGGCATACCGAGCCCAGATACCTTCAAACTAGGAGATTCATCCTTTTTTTTTGATAAATCAATAATATTATAAATCAAGATAATAAGGGTTTATATACATGGCTAGAGAATGCCCAAAACCCAGATCTCATACCGAGACCAAGAACAAAACCAACCCACCTGAACAGACTTGATGTAACCTAAACTGAGTACAAGCATAACAGTATATTACACAAGAATTAAGACTATACAAGACCAAATACAATATTTCCTAGTACTGAGATTCATCCTATATTTGATGTAAGTTTCCTAAAACCTTATCCAAGTAAGGGTGAATCAAAGCGTGCACCCACCGTTATGACCAAAATGCACGAACGTGAAGAGATTTTAGCGTATAGGGCTTATGCTGAGGAGAGACTTACATTTAGCATATGACGAGTACTTGATCAAATGGAAGGGGAACCGAAGAGTCAAGCTAGTTGGAAACATGAGCTTTCTCTTTGGCAATACAAAGACAAAATTCAAGAGTTTCACAAGACATGACAAGGACATTGCTAGATTAGGTAAGGGAAAATGTCACATTCCACATATTTTAAAGCCCACAAGGTATGGTCCAAAGAGTCTTCTAAAACATGGTAGAATCTTATGAAAGACTTTGGAAGCTTCTGAAACATGATAAATTTATGAAAGACTTTGGAAGCTTTTGGAACATGGTAGAAGCCTATGGGAGCTTATGGAAGCTTACAGAACATTGTGAAATATTATGGAACATTATAGAAATTTGTAGAAGGTTATAGATAGGTGCATTATATACATGAAGCATACAGAATAGTATAAAGTATTCTATAAGATCATTATAGACCGTTGAATCAAGTAGATCTTCTATGTCTATTATAGGAAGGAACAAAAGAGCAAGCCTCATTTGTATCATAATATCATTAAACATGAAAAAGAGAGTTCTTTAATATAAGTATCTTTGCATTTTTCTACATTCCTTTCCCCTTTTAACAAAGTGTTTTATGTAATAAGGCTAACTTAAAAACGAAAATGTACTCAAAGTATCATACAAGGTGTAGTAAAAATTCTAAGCCTATTACAAAATGGATGGAAGAAGCTATAATTCAAATTTCTGTATCAAAAGATTGATATGCTCTTCGCTCCAATATAATTGTCAAGGATATTTCTTTAACTAGCGGTTCAAGAGCATGTAAGGGACACTTGAGACCTAATCCGCTTGCTTTATTCCAGCATGTTACTGATGCATTTTATTTTGAATAAATAAAACAATTTTGGCTGGATAAATAACGACACTTCTCACATTTATTAATCTCTTAATTATAAAGACTAATTAAATGATCATTATTAGATAAAAAGAATTATTTATAATATTTATAACTATGACTTTCTTTCACTTTTTAATGTCTCGCAATCATAAATTTGAAATTCTAAACCAATTCTTACAAAACCCCAACAGCAATGCCAAATGATTATCAGTTCGTACTCCTATGACACGTTCGCATATTCAAATGACATGATTAAAACAAAAAATTAATCTTCAAAGTCATCATAACAGAAGATTGATATCAACTCATTAAAACATAACTTGAGGACTGCAGCAAGAATTTAAGAGCAGAGCAAACGGCGGTGGTTAGCAACTGTGTAGAGATACCAAAATATTCTAATGCACCCAAGTTTTTGCTATTCTGTCCTTATCATTCCCAAAGGTCAATCGCTTGTTGCTGTAAATGCCATAAAAAGCATCTGATAACTTGAAAACTGTAGCAACTCCCAGCATTTATATGAGTCTTGTCCGTAAAAAATAACACAAGTGATCAATATATACCTCAAAAAGCTTATAGCTACCTGTAAGATACAAGGCCTAAAGCTACATTTTTCTGTCCTGCTGTGCTATCACCTATAATGACAATACATCAAACCAATTTTTGCCTTGCTCTCGTATTCGTGTTTCTGATTATTAACAACAAATAAATCACAATTTTCAAGTTGGCTGCTTCAGACAGGTGTATTAATTTCCTATTATGTGCTTCAGCTGAGAGGAGTTGATTGTCCTACTTACCAAGTGTAAAATTCTTCAAAGGGAAAGGGATCAACTGAAGGTAGCACAGAACAGAAAAGTGGTGTTTGAAGCAGCTATATTCAGGAATCAGCTGTCATCGAGAACAACATCTGCTGGATCTCCTATCCAAGGTCTTCCTTCTCTCCATTGAAATTTAATCCTCAATTTTCCATTTGCATCTACCCCCACTACATAGCCCTTGCTTGTATGTGTCTCCATTCCCCACCCCCATCGAGGTGTTACCAACCCATCTCTAATTTTCACCTTGTCGCCAACCTTGAATGGCCTAGCCCGTTCCATTTCCCAGGCCTTGCACAACCACAACCTCTCCATAAAGCAAAATGCAACCCATAATTCCCCATCCTCAATTCGATGTACCACTCCAATGCTGGAATGATCCACATCTCCCCACTGGTAGAATGGTGTTGGAACTGATGCCTTCACACGTACCCAGTCCCCAATTAGAAGTTCCTCTTCCTCAACCAGCTCCACTTCTGAGGGATCAAGCATCCAAGTTTTGGAGCCCACAGGCGTATATATTCTCAACTTCCCATCAGCATCAATTGCTGATATAGTTCCAATACTAGCATGACTATGACCTGACCACCCAAACCTTGGCATTTTCACAGAGATTTTAACCTTAACCCTCTGTCCAACCACAAGCCTTTTCACTCTTTCAAGATGGGAAGAGTGTCCCACCCATATTTCCTGCTCCCCACAAAACCCTACATAGGTGCTTCCATTCCATTGATCTCCTTCGTACCCTGTACCCTGTACAACACCAACACTGCCTGGCCCAATTGACTCCCAGTTACCAGCTTCTTCCTTTAACCTCACCCACTCACCCACTTCAGGCATCTCCTCAATCTCAAGATCTGCAGGATCTCCTTTCCACAACCCTGACAAACCAAAGAAAGCAACCCTCACTTCTCCATCAGCATGAACACTGGCTATTATGCCCCGTGAATCAGGAAGAGCCCCTCTCCACCCCCATCTTGGCTCAACCAGACCAGTACGAAAGCGAACATGTTGCCCAACTTTGTAACTTGGGACCTTCTCAACATCTGTGTAATGAGCTGCCCACCTTCCCTTACGGAAACAACAAGCCAGATCTAGATAACCAGTCTCTTGTACACTGTGAACAACAGCTAAACTTTCCTTTCCAATGCTATTCCAGTCATAACTTGGTCTAGTCCCAAGACTTGGTTTTGAGCGAACCCAGTCACCTACTTCAAATCCTGAAAGGCGCTCTGCATCTCCGGGAGAAACCTTCCACAAGCTATGTTTTCCCGCAACCCTCAGCTACAATAACAATCAGAAGCATATTATCAACAACAATTGCTTTCTACTTGTTCTTTTACTTCACTAATATCACTATATTAAGTTACATCAAAGCAAAGCAAATCAATAAAATATACATTATAAAACAAGGACATCAATTTAATCATCAAGAATGCAAGATGTGATTATGCATATACATTACTTTTGACTTCAAATTACATCTAAGCAAATATCATACAGCATGCCAATATTATGGTAGATGTAAGCAACTAAAATGCTTTTGATTGCAGAACAATATAGAAAGAACTATTAGAAAAGATTAAAAAAAAACATAAAACCAGAACAGAACAGAAGAACAAAGGGAGACTCTCATACATTCAAAGCTCCATCCATGTCAATTCTGACAATCTTTCCTACAGTTGCAGGACTTTCATTTGACCATCCAAGCCGTGGCTGGGTCACAGATGGCATAACATGTATCTCTTGCCCCATTTCAAAAGGAGGAACCTTCTCCACATCTGTGACAGAGCAACAAAATGGCTTGCTCCTGAAACAGAAGGCAATTCCCATATCACCATCCTCTTCCAAACTGTGAATTATACCAATGCTGTTCCTCACAATATCCTCCCATCCATACTTTGGAGATGATACTGAAGCCTTGACTCTGACCCAATCCCCGACCTAGCCATAAAGAAGCAAATATAAAGCCAAGACAGATATTCAGAACCTCCACACTAAGCCATTTAACCTATGTAAAATAAGTGGTCTACTTAATATGATATCATTTGGCAGATAAATTACACTGTGCTACAAATTATAAAATCCATTTTACCTTGAAATCCTCAACCTTTTCCATGTCAGAAGGGTCAGCCTGCCAAGGTATAGGTCGATTTGGTATTTCAATTATTAAGAGACCATCATTCTCAATCTCACTAATCCTTCCAACACTATGATGTGTCTCACCTCCCCAAGCATATCTAGGTTCTGCAACAGAACGCTTCACACACACACGATCGCCAATCTGTAAATCAAGTCATGGATCACCGCTTTTGGCACTTTGGCAGATGTAAGTAATCCTACCTAAATAAATCAAGGGCCATCCATAAACGAGAAAACTTCAAATTTATACCATACCCTGAAAGGGGGAACATGCTCAACTTCTTCTGGTTCACAATGCCATGGATTTGGAAGATAACTCAACTCTAACAACAGACTGCTATCTGGTCGAATACAGTACACTATACCAACGCTACCTGGTGTTACAGATCCTAAACCATGCTTGGCAGTTGTTAGAGTGGGGCGGATTCGAACCCAATCACCAACTTTGAATTCTTCCACCCGTTCCATTTCAGCAGGATCAGCTTTCCATCCTCTAGAAGCCCCAGGAAAACCAACACGCAGAATACCATCATCATCAACACATAAAACAGTACCAATGCTATCACGGGATTGACCACGCCATCCAAACCTAGCAAGGAAAATGATTGTGAGCACTAATCTATAAACAATTTATGCATGGACAACATCAACAACCTTAAGTTTGAGAACGCATTTATATGCAACGTATGACAACTATAACAAAGTTACAATGCAAGATGCTACAATGAAATTGCACACAAGCTACTCAGTAAGAGTCTCAATTACCTTGGCTCTTTGACATCGGATTTTAGCTTGACATGTTGTCCCCTGTCTAGAGGTATCAACTTCAGGACTTCATTGGCTAATACACGAGCCTCTCCAGTGCAGAATGAGATGATGAGGTTGTCCTTGTCCACAACACTTTGCACAAAGCCTACACTCTTATGTTTTGCACCTTGCCAACCATGAGTCGGACTTGTGACAGTTCTTTTGAACTTGATCCAATCACCCACTTCAAATCTAAGTGGAACAGGAAGTACATATATCACCACACATTCAACAACAAAAGACCTATGCAGAATTAGCACTCTAATCCTAAGCAATAACAGAAGAATGATCAAGTTTTCTCACATTGTGGGTGAAAGATGAACTCCCCTACTCACAAGTGCTTCCATTAAATCCTCCGAAATCCATTCACGGGGAAGAGCCTCCAAAAAGTCACGAAGTGTCTTGCCACTACCATTCAAATTTGCACACATTAAAAACAGGGAATATAAAAGGTTCAGAAATATATCCTAAATAAACTTTTGCAGCTTAATGGTAGCTTCTTAATGAATCAGAAAACTATAATAATATCGGGCTTAACACTTGAAACAGGAATACAAGCATGAATTTTTTACAAGGGAGAAACTGAAAGACACATGCGACATCAAAGCTAGTACTTGCCTGTGGTTCCTTACTTCAACAGCAGCATCAGGATTACTTAGCATTAGGATCAGCCACTCAAGATTTTCACGTATCATTTTCGCTGCATCTGCTGCTATGTGGAAAGCATTGTCGCCTTCATCATCCTAATAGTTATAAACAGATCATTATCATCAACAAACCTCTAAAGCTACTTTGTTTAAATTCTAAAGACCAATAAGAATGGAACTTCTAATAGCAGCCTTTACTAGAGACTAACAAACTCAACTCTGTGGTTAGGAGATTTACATTACTTTTCCTGAATGTACAAATTGGGTGAAGAAACAATAGACCTTCACCAAAAAGAATAGAAAACACAAAGAGCACTGGCAAAACAGCATTGCTCAGCCATCAAATAAGATGAAAATCACTTTATTCCTCTAAAAGTGGGCATGCTAGATGGATGCTATGGATGCTATTGATGGTTGTGGTACTAGTGCTATATGAATACTGAATAGTCCATTTCATAACCACTTCAGTATGCATATTCTCACAAATATCAAGTGATTAAGACTATGGATATCAATCTATATCAACAAAATTTCTAAAGAGAGTACAAAAGTACCTGCATATTACAATTTGCCCCAGCAGATAACAACAATCCCACACATGACTTCGCCCCTCTAGCCAAGGCTACATGAAGGGGTATGGTATTGTGCACATTGCGAATGTTCACATCAACTCCAGAATCAAGGATGATCTATTACAAATTTGCAAACATACTTGAATAAACTCAAAAACAGAAGAATAAACAACAAACTCAAAAGTTCTACCATCTGCAACAGATTAAGTTAAGCATCATATACATACTGTACAGCAATGAGTCAGATATATGCATCAAGATGAAAGATGGTATATAGCTTACTTTCACCAACTCGACATCATTAGCCATGGAAGCAGTATGCAAAGCAGTCCTTCCATGCTGCATATCTTGAGCAGTTGGATCTGCCCCAGCTGCAAGCAATATGCGCACCAGCTGTCTTCCCTCTACATAAAGTTAGTACAAGTGTAAAACTAGATGAAGGTAAGAAAAACTTAGAAGACCAAAAATATGTATAATATTCCCCGTATTAGTATTCCTTACTAACAAATGAAATAAAGCTTAACAGATTACCAAACTATTGCTACAGTCTACTTAATCATGACATCCAAAGTTCCAGTATTACCATTCTCATGATCTTTCTTTAGAGCAGCCGCCATACATAATGCAGTCCCAACAGGGCTTGGTATATCAATTGCAACCTCGATTTCATCTTGTGTTGCAACTTCTACCCATCTTCTCACAACAGCAACATTCCATGTTGCTACACACAAGTGAAGTGGCCTGGAACATTCACAGAATTGAGACATGCAGTAGAACAATGGCAAATGCAAAGTCATTCATACCAAGGAAAAAGAATTATGGAAACCGAAGATGGTGAAAAAATGGTTATACGCTCACGTCAAATTTTTTGAATTCAGCAAAGCCATTGATCTACAGCCTCCATTTTCTAATATGACAATAGCACAATCTGTATACTTCTTGGCAACAGCTCTATGTAGCACTGATTCTCCTTCATCATCCACAGCATTTGGATCAGCTCCAGCCAAAAGTAGTTCCTGGAATTATATTAAACCAATATCAAAACAAAGGAATGTTAAAATGTAACATGAAAGAAATCTACAGAGTACCTACACGCATGCAATCAGGTTGGCCATGATAGGCACAAACATGAGCAACAGATGGACCAAAACCATCTCTTAACCTAGGTCTCACATTTGCCCCTCTTCCAATTAGGGCATGGACGCATTCTGGAGATCCAGCAGCTAAAGCAAAAACAAGTGGAGGATCACCATCTTTGTCCAAAACATCAACATTTGCCCGTTTGTACTCTAGTATAGCCCTAACAAGCTCTGCACTACCACGTCTACAAGCCAAGTGAAGAGCTGTTTGACCATCAGCATTCTGTGCTTCCAAAAGAACAGATACGGGGCTGCCATTATTTCCTGATGCAGCCTTTGCAAGAAGATCCCTGTAGGGCCACCAGGCACAAAGAAAAAGATAAGAAGGAATATAAACAATACTATACATAATAGTTATTATCAAAAGCACAGAGTAACCAAAAAAGAAGGCTTTGAAGAGAAATTACCTAACACCATTTACATCTCTTTCAGACACTAATCGATGTAGACGGCTAGGACTGTCATGAAAAACCTCTATATCAGGTGGTGGGGATGGTTCTGTCTCAGTTGAACCCGTAAGTTTGGCAAAGCTACTGGAATCAAAAAATTTGTTGCAACCTCAGTATGCCTGGTACTAAATATCAATCCCAACTGACAATAACCAGAAGATCTGCCTAAAGACTAAAAAATATATTTAAAGGAGGAAATTTCAAGATCAAAATTACAGAGTTCTCACTTATCAGGACTTGCAGGAGGGCTTCGTGGCAACTCTTGCAAATGACGAAGGAATATTGCTAACATTGCATTAAAAGTTGGCCTTTTAGATGCCTTAAACTGCAAGCACTCCCCAATCATCTTCCATAATTCCCTTGGCAATCCAACACCTACAACACTGGCATATTGGGGAGGCAACTTTCGAGCCTTCATAACAGCTCGATAAATTTCCTCTGAGCTTAAACCAGCCCACCTGCAGCAAGAATATCCATTAACTAAGCAAGCATACCTTAGAAGGAAAATATTACGAGTAAACAATGAGAAAATTAAAATGTATCCACTTACGGGATGGACCCAGTGCACATCTCCACTAAGGTACAACCAAAACTCCAAGCATCAGATTCAGAAGATATACCAATTGCATCATCCCAAAACAGATTCAATGATTTCTTAACAGGCTCCCAGGCCTCTGGAGCCGTGTAATGAGGACTAAGCATTGTACAGTCCATACATGAATGAACTTTGACAGTATCACACTCCGACCTAGCCTTCCGGCAGAAAGGTTTCTTCAAGATTGATGCAAGACCGTAATCAGAAACCACTGCACGACCACTAGGGTCCAAAAGAAGATTGGACGGCTTTATATTCATGCATGCAACACCTGCTGCATGCAGTTCAGCCACCCCTCGAGCAATGTCAGCTCCATATCTACAGGGGTAAAATTAATGCTATATTATAACAACAGCCACAGTTTTTATTATGATAGAAAGCACTTATAAAAGCCTTTTCCATCTCCTGGTACTGAAAATGTTCAAGGATTCAAATAGAATGGAAAATCAATGGATGGTCTAATGAATTTGAAGGAAAAGAATATCAATTAGATACAGCTGCTTCTACGGCTGTAGTTACTAAAAGCAAAAACTTTGGTCTTCCTATATCCACAAGATTTACCAGCACAACATCATACCTATTTTCCCTTATCTATCTATCCTATTATGCTCATCCCAAATTAAAGAAAGTAGAGGCTTTTTAAGTTGTACAAATGATTCCTTGCATCAAGAGAGGCCCTCGAGGCAAATGAGCACAAATGCCTCCTCTTTGGCACGAACAAGTTTATTCATCAAAGTAGGGGTCACATGCTAGTAAATTCATTATTTCTAATACAAATCAATAAGAAAGATAATTTTTTTGCAGTTTGTCCACACCCCAATTCAAGCCAGTTCTTAATCTCAATTCCTTACCACGTTGAAGAGCTAAATCGGTATACGTACCAAAAATAGGGCTGAATCCTTGATAATCACCCTCCATTCCATTAACCAATTATAAAGAAGAAAGGATTGAACTTTTTAACAAAGAGAAACCAAAAAAGAAAAAAAATTGAAGAGAAAACCTTAGAATTTGCTCCAGAGTAAGCCTGCCTTCATTTCGCTGCATCTCGGATTGAACAGACCCAGAGCACCTATCCATCACAAGCCCCAAACACCCATCCAACTTAACAACTCCATGAAAAGTACACACATTTCTACACCACATCGAAGCTCTCCTCAAATTCTCCAGCTGCCCTTGAACCCATTCCACATCCATACCCTCCCCGAGCTCCACTCTCTTGACAGCCACCTTATGCTTCCTTTTCCCGCCGCAGCCAATAACCGCAGCCCACGAGTCCACACCAGCCCTCCTCCCCTCCCCAATCTTTCTCACCAACTTCACCTCCTGGTGGGTCCCGAACTCGATCACCGGCCCACACGCCCCAGAGCTAGATGCTTGGGACCCACGGCTGCACCTCTCCTCACCATCCTCGTCTCGATCACCGGCGTTGTCGTCCTCGTCGTCGGTGTAATCGCAGTCAAAATCGGCGGCGGAATGGAGGAGAGTGAGGACGGCGTAGTTCTTGCGGAGAGCATGGACTGAGTTGCCGACGACGGAGACGTGACGGCAGCGGGGACAGGCGAGGGTGGTGTCGAGCGAGGCGGCGAACATTCTGGAGAGGCAGTCCTTGCAGAAGCCATGGCCACATTGAAGCAGCAGAGGAACTCTGTCGTCTTCGTTGTAGCGTATTTGGCAGACAGAGCAACATGGGACTTTCATGTTTTTTGGTGAATCAAAACAAATTATAAATGAGGAATGAAAAGGTAGTGGAAAATGAAATGAATTGGAGAAGTGAAGGAGATCAAAGCAGATCTGTGGGAAAATCTAAATGAAGGAAGGAAAGGAAGATCGCAAATAATTAATTAGTAACAATAATAATAATATGAATGAGCAACTGATAGTACAAATAAGAAAAGAAGAGATGTTAGACTAGACGACCACCACCACCACCACCACAACAACAACGATAAAGGGGATGTGTGTAATGAGGGTTTGGTCTTCTTGATAGAGATTTTTTTGAGGGGTATTTTATTTTTATTTTACTTTTAGCTTTAGGGGTTGGTTTGGTTTGGGTGTAGCAGTTTTGCTTTGTTCTGGCTTGGCTTGGGTCTCAACACCATTGCACAACTATACATTTTGCTTCTCCTAATTAATATTTCTTATGTTGTTTAAGGACATTACGCACAGATGAGATGGATAGCGTAGCAGTAGTCGTAAATAATTGTCCGGTTCTGTAGAACTTTTCATCTTTTTTAAAAGGCAAGTCAGTCATTATGAAGCCCAAGGTCAACTTTGGTTTCGTAAGAAAAGAAAGAAAAACCAAGTCCAGCCCTAAACCATAAAACCTGACCTACTCCTATTACCACAAGCCTGAGATTGAGAAGGCATGAGATGGTCAGTTACGCAGCAGTTATGGCACAGAAAATGTGGAACAACAGACGATCTCCTTAGGGTTGAGAACCCTGTAATAATTATACAGTCCAATAAGTTGTTTACTTCTTTTCATCGTAGTGACGTATTAGAACTGTCTGCTATAAGATTCAATAGTATTTTTGGAATGAGCTTCTGCGATTTCAACTCTCTGAGGCAATGAGAATATAAAAAGAACCAATCACCTAGTTTTCCACACACATGTACAACTTTTTGTCTAACTTCTCATTTTCAACTTGATTAATCTAATTGTTTTGAGATAAAGAGTCCACCTCTGTACACCCAATCTCTTAACAGCAGATGTAGCTTCAAATACCCCATATTATTACTTCCTATAAGCATCAATGTTGGAGAGTTGTGGACTGATTGATTCTTGTATTTTATTCACTTTATGGTCCAAATTAATAGCTAGGGTAAGAATTAGGCAGGTCAATTACTAGAAAATTAGAAGAATAGTGCTAAAACTGTGAAGAATTTACATAATATATATATATATATATAGGATATATCACAAGAAGGACGGTGTCTAAACAAAACTTTCTAATAAAGCAATAGGCGATTGGGAAGTTTCGCAGAAGAAACTTGATTCAAACATGCTCATAAAGCCACCTTCAAAAGTTGGTAAGAGTTGATCAAAGGCAGAATCAGGGTGGATCGATGGCTCTTGATAGGAGCTGGTGAATGGAAAGACAGACTCTTGATGACCACCAACAGTGCCTTGACCAAGTAGTAGTTCATAATTACATAGGCCATTAGCATCCATAAATCTGCTGGCATCGGAGTCTTTCCCAGTGAGTTGTTGGACGAGAGCTCTGAACTCTGAAGCACTAGCCTTGACCTTCATGGGGCTTGATATGTATACAACTTTGATGCCTTTTTTACCTCCCTTTCCTTTGCTCTTCATGTTGACGAAACAAGTTTTGATGATTTGGTGACTAGTACATGAGTACGGTTAGGTATATATAAGGAAGGGTACGGAAGATGGGAGGTTTTTTTGTTATGTTTGAAACAAGGTGATTTCTTGGAAAGTGATTAGATTGGAAAATTGAGACAAGTTTTGGGAAATGGAAACTTGGAGGAAACTGCATAGGGTGAACACAAGTTCCTTTCAGGGATGCTTAAATGACCCGTAACCAAGGTTTTTGGTGGTGAACATTGGATATGGGTATGGTTCATTGCATGGATTTATCATTTATAGCACGTGCGCAGACTCGTGTTACTTTGGAAGACAAACTTCTTTTTTTATATATCTATATATGAATCCAAGATATTTACTGGTGGATCCAGTGACTAATCCTTCGCTGATTTATAAGCACTTCACATAATAAAACAATTGGCTTAAGGATTTAAAGCTGCTCCATATTTAAAGTCAAAGATCGAACCCCTAATTTTTGATTAAGGATGGATTGAGTCCTGTTCATTCAACTACACCCCTTAGATTGAAGACAAACATCTTTATTTCAGTTTCTATTTACTTTGAAAAGGAGTGGTTGGTTAAATTAACAACTTGGCACATTATCTCATTGGTTCTGCTTTTTTTTTGTTTTACAAACGCACACACATGTATATGTATGTTATATCTGAAATAACATTCCTTAGTAGATTGAATTAAGTATAGAGAAAGAATAATTAAGACACAACATAGATTTCATATTGATTTTGAACTGGGGCATCTTTAGAGCTCCTTCACCTTTTCAGTTTACATAATTAGCCTTCAGTTCACACATTATATTCCCAAAATGTTGACAATTTGCGTGAAGTAAACACCAAACTTCTGTTGAATTTTTAAAAGACAACGACCCTCTAATTAAATGAGAAAGAAATAAATATTGACAAAATTGATCTAACCTAAACATAAGAAGAAAAAAGGGGTCACTCGTACGGATTTGAATTTGCTGAATCTTGTACTCTCCATCTAGAAGATAAAAAAGCAAAACTACAAGCTCCAATTTTTTCAAAGGCAGAAGCAGCATGTTTCAATACGTAGGCCCTTATAAAAAGGGAAAACAGAACTTGTAGGTCCTAGTATAAAGATTTTAATGATTAGGAAGTACGTTTCTTAATAAGTTGTATTTTTGGGAAACAACCGCCACAATTAATTGATGCATAGGAACACAAGGTCTGTATACGTTTCAAGAAAGAAAAAGGAATCAGTAAATATTAGAATATAGAGAACCATCAAATCTTATGCAAGTAGCAGAAGTTTTAAAACACATTTTTATCATAAAAAAATTTAATTGATTTGGTTAATTTTTGAACCGTCCAATTTTTTATTCAATTTT
>JANIHZ010000001.1:18011475-18021628 GCA_027478365.1 Erythroxylum rufum
TATTCAATTTTTAACTTTGTGGTTCAATTTATTTTAATAAATCTTATAGCTAAAAACTAATCGGTTTATTAATTAACAAATTTTTATAAATTAAAATAAACCAATTAATTTTTATTAATAATCTCTTTTTTAAATAATCTTCAAATTTTTCAATAAATAATTACAGTATTTTTCAATCATATTTTAAATTTTTTAACTTTATTTAATTTTTAGCTGGTTTAATGACAATTTAATATTGATTGAATCTTTTAAACCTTAAACATATTATCTTATCTGTTTTAACTTTTGATTCAGTTTTTAAAACATTATTATAAACACATTTTTTCTGAATTCTATAAACCGTTAGAACCGCCTATCTCATTCTATTGATACTAATTTTTATTTGATATTTTGAGAAATAAAATCAATATTGAATATTAAAATGAAACAACTATCCAAACAATTAAACTGAACACCATATCCAGGAATTTTGGCACATTTAATATAGGTGTTAAGTGTGCAAAATTATTATTCTAAAGAACTTCCTCGACAATATTATCTATGAATATCTCCCTATTTTACGATTCAGCTTGATGCGTCCTCTCTTTTCTTTTACCATTTTTGGACGTAAATGGCATTGACCATAGAAGCTGTGCGAAAGGTCGAAAATATATGGATAAGAAAAGGGTTAGATGACGAATGATATTACGACGCCGATGATGAATGCATAAGAAAAATACACGGGTTGGATGGATAATCAACCTGACTTTACCTTCCAGAATGAAAACACTAAGATTTTGAAGCTAATATCGTTTGCACGTCGGCAATCCTTTCAAAAAGTAATAATATAATAAACAGAATACCGTGAATCTTGTAAATCATAGTGCAGCAGTGTAGCAGGTTCTGCATAATTTTCAAAGTTTCTTAGATTTTCCATTTAAGTTTAATTTCATTAAATTATTTTTTCTCTTTTTAAATTTTTTATTTGTGATTCGTTGAATTTCTAAATATATTAATATAAATATGAAATATATCTTTCTTTGTATAATTAAACAATTTATATACACTTATCAAGATTCATGTCTAACAACATATTATTACCACCTAAATATAAAAAATGTTTAAATAGTTTTACTAATATATTTGTACATTTTTGTAATAATTTAATCATTTTATTATACAATGTTTGATAACGTCTACTTTATTTGAGTATGATTCTCCATTCACAAATTGACTATATTAATAAAATTCAAAATTTAATTTCAAAACATTAATTCATCTTAACCAAAAATTTCTCAAGTCAATACCAATAGAAAACAACCTCTCTTGTTACTTTAAAACAATGAATCATATATGAATCATTTAAATATCTTTATATAATTTATACTATATCTAATAACTGCTAAACGAGCTACTTTTGATTAGGATACGTCTATATAGTATCAAAATACAACAATCCTTACATGAGATACTTTGAAGATTTAAGTCCAAAGATCACTTATACAATCACTAAACTGAGAATTTTCATTGACATTCAAATAATGCTCCAAATAGATTTGTTATAACAGGTTAGTTTAGTTAACTTGTTCTCTAACAAGCATTACATGTTTATTTAAATATTTCTATACTTTAGTATAAAATTGATTACTTTTTTTCACAAGAAATAAATATAATGTGTTCTAGTCTTCTACTCTACTAATGTCCAATCTTGATAGAGTAATGACTAAAAAAGTTTAGAGATAATACTTGAATACAATACAAATCTTATAATTATGATCTCTTAAAACGTATAAGATAAGAATGTCTTTAATTAATTATATCAAAAATTACAACCAATTGATTGACTACATGATATAAACCAACAATCTCTCAATTTTTAATAAGTCAATTGCTTAAGTATCTTATACCTTATTATCATATGATCATGCTAATGAACAGTTATCTAATGAGATCATTCTATAAAATTATATTTAGTGAGTACTTACTAGAATAGTGGTCTAATGAGATAATTCCATAAAATTATCTTTGAAGAGTACTTACTTGAATCTTATAATTTTCATCTCAACTTTCGTCATAATTAAGAGAAATTGCCTAAATACAAACATAGATCATTTATGAGACCTTAGCTCCTTCCATACACTTAACAGCTCTAATGTTCTATAATACATTAGAATTTTAACTATGTAAGGAATTGTTCTACGTTTATTAAAAAAATTGTTGATCTAAATAATTGTTTAAGTAAATGAAAAATGTATTATGTCTTGATTAGTATATTATGTCTTGATTATTCAATGTAAAATATATATTTTTCTATGACTTACTTCTACCAAACTAAAGTTAATATCTATATAATCTTAAACTCAAATATCAACTCATACATATACATAGAAGAATATATTATTAATACTTTATAAGTATTATATTTATTTAAAAATAAACACCTTTAGTATATATATTATTTATGTACTTAGACTAGAATATAAGGATTATATTTTTTTAATATTGAACACCTTTATTATATTATTTATGTACTTGTACCAGAATAAGTAAATAACTTCTACATCTATGTCTATATATCTAATTCTCATAATTAAATTGTTACCTTTTCATATCTAATAAGAATTGCTCTTAATTAAACTATCATATCTTGAACAATTGAAAATGTGAATTGTTGTTCCTATAAATAATATGTCTCTCTATATTCTTACTAAAGAGGACAATTATATTTCTACTAATCTTCTTATAGAGATGATAAGTCTACAATCATATCTAAAATAAATTCTATAAATTTATCACAAAAGTAAATATTATAACATCTCGTAACCCTTTGAATATTGTATCAAAAAAGGTATTAGTTTCATTTGGATGTATTATTATGAGATTTAAACTCTTTCAAACTTCATCTTACTTCTACTCATAATTTTTAGAATCATTTTCCTATAAGTATACATTGAAACAAGCATTTTATTCAATAGAAGAGTTTGCAAGATATACCTAACCTTTTGAATATATCATAACTTTCTAATATCTAATTTAGTTCTAAACTTATTGGATAATATATACTTTAACTAAGCATCACATTATAAAATTATATAGCTTGGACATTTTTTAAGTCTTACTATTCCATAAGTAATATAAAATATTGCTATTTGATATAATTGGAATTATGAAGGCAACTAATTGTGTTAGGTATAACTATATAAGAATAAATATTGCATTATACAATATCTTGTATTATATTTTCCTCCTTACTCAGATTGATACTATGATGAAATTTAGTCATGGAGGTATTCATTATAAAATCTCATTCTTTATAAGTAACCGAGAAAATTTTTGAATCCCACTTTATTGATCTCTTCGTAGGACAACACAATGCTTAATTTTTTCTTAGATTTTAATACTTTGAAATTTTCAAAATTATAAATCAATATTTCATTTAATATATGTGAATATATCATATAAAGTCATTAGTAAATATAATGAAATACAAGTATTCATACTTTTATAAATTGTTATTACATCCAATACAATATATGTATAATATTTAACAATTTAATACTATACTGGTACTTTAACTAAGAGGTTAATTTTATAATTCTTCAACCTAACAAGTTTCATAAGATTCATAACTAAAAAAGATATATATGTATATATATTTATATATGTATGTATTTATGTATATATGTATGTGTGTGCATGTGTGTATAACTTTATAATTGTCATTATATTGATTTAACTAAATTATAATAAAAGAATATTCTCATTTATCAAACTTAATGTTTTTACCATTTATGTTAAGGATAAATCTCCCTTGATGTAACACATACAAACTATTGTATAAACTTAGATTAATTACTTTTCCTTAACAATCTATTATCATGCCTTGAACATTATAGTAATATTACAATCAAATTTAATATCAAATACTCAAAAACATAACTTATAAATATATATAATCTCTATCAAATCTTGTATTGGTAAGAAAGAAATGCGACTATATTTTTCTAATAAAAACAAGAGTCAATTATATAAAAAAAAACTTTAAGTTTACTTAATTTTGTAATACTAACTCATAAAAGTAATACTTTTCAAAAAAAAAAGCTAAAATGTTTCAACTTTCAAATCGTAACAAAAAAGTCAATATTTCTGTTAATTAGGATGATGTGATAAGCTATGTCATATTAATATTTATTGTCCGATGACTGTCAATTAAAAATATGTTAAATTACTAAAAATAGTAAAAATTAAATTAATCAATCTAATCCTAAAATCAAAAGAACATAGTTGGCACTCCTTCGTCGTCTCCATTGGGAGGTTGGTTTTTTGTCTCCACTAGACGCTGGTTCATCATTTTTGGTGGTGTCCGATTACTCTACCCAGCTTGTTGATGAAATGTTCAGACTTAGGATTGAGAAGTTTGATTCTTTTTGGTTAAGGGTTTACAGTTTCAACTGGTTGAACCAAATTCCATTTCCTTTAAAGTTTTGATAATAATAGTCACACCTTTGATTTGCGTTGATCTTTCTTGGAGATAATTTTGTATATTCCCACCTGAAAACTGTTATCTGACATTTTAATAACGGGGCTATGAAATATAAGAATGGAGAGTGCGATCAGTGTATCATTTCCTCCTCAATTTCATCTACTATGCTGACATATGAATTTTCAGCCACAAAAATCTGCCATCGGAGTTGAGTTACCCAAATCAGCTGTCAAATTTGAGCGTTACCTCATGCGCGAAGTGAATGAATTGCCAACTCTTGGCTGTGTAAATGGAAGTCGATTCTTGCCACTCCTAATATATGCCAATACTTGATTTAGGTACTTTCTGTTGGTGCTGAGTTTGGACAGGTGGAGATCGGAAAGAAGGTAAACAGTAGAAAACAGTCGATTGAATCGTAAGAAATTACTGTATTCTTTCTAAGATATCTTTTCGCTAGTGAGGTATGCTGCTCTGCAAATTAATGTTAAAGCAGATGACTTACATGTACTCTTAGCCATTAACATTAATATCTAATTTCTTTTGAGGGTTTTTTTCTGACATAAATGCAAATGAGGTCAGTAGCATAAGTTTAACAGGAAAATCTACAATCTAACAGGAACTTTTGTTTACATTGTGGTTTCATTATCATCTGAATATGCCTATTTGTATTGCTTGTTTAGTCGCAAGACTACTGTGTGTTGTTTAGGTTGATTTAGGCACAGAAGCCAGGTACTGCTTCTGCAAAGCTGCAGAAGGATCAAATTCAGCTTGGGAGAAGAAAGTGAATTTTCTGCACTGTCTGAAGATCTTTTCAAAATATTGAAAACCTTCGTCGTAAGAGCAAACGCCAAACAGATGTCCAGGTGAGCGTCTAACCGGGTTAGGTCACCATATTGCTTTCTGAACTTCCTATGTTGGAATGTACATCAAAACCCAAACAAATCAGCACTAAATGGGCTTCTTTTGCCACTCCTCACTGAAATGTTACCATCACCATTTGATTCAGCGTGTACAAAACTCTCACTGCCCTTTAAGCAGGCCTCAAAAGTACCACCTAGCATGGATGATGGAACAAATAATTAACATCAAGCTTCTGTATTTTCCTTTATTTCATAAAGAAAAAGTAGTTAGAGCTGGAAAAGTGATTCATGTGAAATATCTTCCAAGAGCAAAACAAGAATCTGAAACATTTATCTTACAATTACTATAATCTTGCAGCGACCATTCATCAGTACTGGAAAAGTGATTCATGTGAAATCTCTTCCAAGAGGAAGACAAGAATCTGAAACATTTATCTTACAATTGTTAATCTTGCAGGATCATTCATTGCTGAGTGGTACAACTTCCAAAAATCCAAGAATACAGGCATAAGAAACAAATACATCTATTAACCGTTAGTCACTACTCTACATCCAGAAAAATTACCAATAATTCCAAAATATTCTTGGCTGTATCTTTACAATTCCTCAGCACTAGAAAATTCTACTTTGATGGATGAGAAGAGTTTTTGGGATCGGAATAGCCCAATTCATCCAAGCCACTTGTGGAGAGAGATATCATTAATCGCAAGAATGAGTGTTATCATGAACAAGGCAAAGCAAGTACCCTTGAAGAGAGAGGTAAGAAAAATCATGCAACTTTGTCCAACTTCTCATTTACATTTTCATAGTAAACATAGTTCATTGAGGTTAATGAAAAAAGAAACCATGGACATTCATGAAGAATTTCTCATGCGAATGCCACTTGCGTTTTAAAACTAAGAAGTGAAGCATCAATCTAGAACTATTAAATGGAGGGCCATTAACTCCAGATACTCAACTGTCTTGGGGGCAAAATTAGCAACACTAATAATTCGTTTCAAGCAAGTAATCCATGTTATTCACCAAAAAAATATTCATGCTTTCCTAGAGCAATGCCACCATCAACATTCATGAAAATAAGTACCAAGCAACGTGATTACACTCAGATATAATGTAGCCCTTTCCACACCAGAATCTGTTGAAATGATAATAAAGCTTCTATCTTTAACAACAATTGGACATGAGAACAAACTCAAATCATAACCCACCACCTCACAAAACAAAAGCACATGCAAGTGGAAGAAGGAATGAGGTTAAGCACAAAAAGATATCAAAAAGTCAAAGAGAGTACCAGTCAACGGCGGCAAGCTTGAGCAAGGCAGACTGAAGAGAATAAGAAAAAGATAAGAACTTTGTGGGTTCCTAATTCTTAACTCAAGGAATTTCTCCGAAACCCTCCTGCAATAGTATACCCAGAAAGGAATTAGGTTAACAACAAAACCAATAACAAGAAGGGCGACGATTACTGTTAAGTGATCTACAGATTAAAATACATATAAAAGACTTACGTACGAGTGCTGGACAAGAAAAAGGAGCAATGTTACTTCACATACGGGATTACATTCATTTCCGGGATGTTAAGGAAAGGACTATAATGATGAGAAAGAGATACTACCAGCAAAAACGATGAAGGAACAGGACGGCAAATGGCGAAATCCAAGACACAGCAAGCTGAGAAAACCAGCGAAGCAAGGCGAGGAAACCAGCGGAGCAGTCTGTAAACTGCGTGCCAGTGGAGACTATGAAACTGCTGTTAATTTGTCTAAACGTAATTATATAGGAGCATTCTTAAAATCATCATCGTAATCATCATCAACGCTAAAATAAAAACTTGAAATCCCACGCCAACGCCAAGTCTGGGACTTACATTTAAAGGTGATAATGAAGATAAAAGAAAGAAGAAAGAAGACGAAAAAACAACTGACAGAGAGAAAAACTAAAAAAATAAAAATAAAAATAAACAAATAATACTATTAAAATTAAACTAAATAAATACATAATACTAAAATACATGGCAGCTAGTAGATAGAATTTGTCAAAGCTACACTCTTGACTGGTGACAAAGGCGAGGAGCTCCTTAGGTGTAAAAATTGTTTATATAAACTTAAGCTGAAAAGCTAAGTTGTAAGACACAACGGTTCATTCACGGTGAACAACTAGATAGATAAAGAATGAACAATTAGACGAGACTTCCTAAGAGGTAAATATGACGTAAGAGATTCACAGTATCCGGCTTCATAGAACCTATAAGACTGAATACGCTCTCTTTAAGGGGTATCTTTTACCTATATCCTAGTACATCAGAGTTTTTATTACAGGTCAAGTCCTCAGTAAGATCTAACCCTGCCAGATCATTCTTGATCACTTCTTCCCAGTTCCTTTTAGTCCTTTTTTCCTCTTGCAATTTCTAAGAATTATTTTCTCACATCGTCTCACTAAAGCATTAAGGTGTCTCCTTTTCACATGTTCGAACCACCTAAGTTTTGTTTATCGCAACTTGTCATTAATACCAGCTACTTGTAATTTGTCTCTCATTATACGATTCTGGACCTTATATGTTCTGATAATGTTACACATCTATCGGAGCATCTTCATCTCTGTTACCAAAAGCTTAATGTTATATATGCCTTTGGTCGGCCAACACTCTGCCTCATATAATATGGTTGGCTGAATCGCCATTCAATATAATTTACCTTTAAGCTTGAGTGAGATCTTCTTGTCATATAAGACCCTCGCTGCACTTCGTCATTTGAACAACACTAATCTGATACGTTTGACCTTATCGTCATTGATCTCTCCGTTGCTCTATATGATAGACCTAGGTACTTAAAACACTCTTTCCGTAGTATAACTTCAGATTTTTTACATCCACATCATTAACCACATGATGTCCCAAAAAGTTGCATTCTAAGTACTCAGTCTTAGTCTTGCTAATTTTAAAACCTTTCGACTATAACGTTTCACTCCAACATTTTAACTTAACATTGACCCCCTCCCTTGTCTCATCCATTAAGACAATATCGTCAGCAAATAACATACACCAAGGCACGTCTTCTTAAATATGCTTGATAAGTTCATCCATTACTACTACAAACAAAAAAGGGCTTAATGTTGAGCCTTGGTGTAGTCTAATACCAATAGAAAAATGCTCTGTGTCTCCTCCTATTGTCCGTACACTAGTGATTACCCTTTCATAAATATCTCTAATCACCCATATATATGATACAGGAACTCCCTTAGCCTCCAAACACCTCCAGAAGATTTCCCTAGGAACCTTGTCATATGCCTTCTCTAAATCGATAAAAACCATATGCAAATTTAACTTTCTTTCCTTGTAATATTCCATTAATCTTAGGAGGAGATGTAACACTTCTGTCGTGGACCTCCCATGTATAAAACCAAATTGGTTGGCCGATATAGAAGCCACTTTTTTGACTCTCTTCTCAATTACCTTCTCCCACAACTTTATGGTGTGACTAAGTAGTTTTATTCCTTTATAGTTGTGACAATTTTGGATGTCCCTTTTAGCCTTATATTAAGGAATTAACCTACTCATTCTCCATTCATCCTACATTTTGGCAGACTCAAAGATCACATTAAAAAGCTTGACTAGCCAATCAAAACCTTCGACGCCTATTCTCTTCCATACCTCTATGGGTATCTCATCTGGCTCTATTGCCTTTCTGCTCTTTAACTCCCTCAAAGCTTTTTTGATTGTGATTCGTTCACAACTGATATTAGTTACGAAATCTCTCAGACTTATTGAGGTCACTTAAAGATATGTTGTCCACTATGTCTTCATTATAAAGGCCATAAAAGTACCTCTGCCATCTACTCTTGATGGCATTTGCCTCCAAGAACACCTGCCCTGCTTTATCTCTTATACAACGGACTTGGTCAAAGTCACTTGTCTTTCGTGCCCTAACTCTTGCCAATTTAAAATTTTCCCTTTCTTTCTTGTTTGTATCCAAACTCCTATACAAATTCTCGTGAGCTTCGCCTTTAGCCACTGAAATTGTCTTCTTTGCCTCTTTCTTTGCCAGTTTGTACCTTTCTCTATTAGCGTCTCTTTTTGTCTCTGTGGTACCTTCCAATAGAGCTTTGTATGCTCTGTTTTTAACCTTCACCTTTCCTTGAACATCTTCAGAACACCATCAAGGTTCTATCTCACCACCCCTCGACCCTTTAGAAACTCCCAAGATTTTTGTGGTGATATCTTATACCAAGGTTGCTACTTCCTATTCGCATCCCCTCTCAATGTCCATATGGCTACATTTCTTATTTTATCCTTAAATTGCTCCACCATGTTCCCTTTCAGATTATACCATCTAATTTTCATACACCTCCTATTAATTTGCTTCTTCCTACATCCTATTACTTCCATATCCAAAACTAACATTCTATGCTAAGTTGCTAAGCATGCTTCTAGAAGCACTTTACAATATTTGCACTTAGCTTGATCGCTCCGCCTTACAAGGAAATAATCAATTTGAGTCTTAGTGGTGCTACTCTTAAACGTCACTAGGTGTTCCTCGTTTTTCTTGAATAGAGAATTTGCGATCACGAACTCAAAAGCTACCACCATGTCCAATATAGCAATCTCACTATCATTCCTAGCATCATACCCGAAATTGCTGGATCTCGTTACCGGAACCCAACCTCTTAACAAACATACCTTCATACCTGAGCGTGATACCCCAAAATCTTTTCTTTCTCTGATACCGAACATGCTGGGCCCCGTCACGGCTGAATCACAAAACGTGAGCGTACTATTGCTCGTTGTGTAAACGTGGGCATAATCCAATACATTAAAGCTTAAAGTCTCATACTA
>JANIHZ010000001.1:18039948-18054176 GCA_027478365.1 Erythroxylum rufum
ATCTGATAACAACTTAACCCCACTCCTTTGGCCAATATACAACTTAACTCTTTCCTCCTTCTAGTTGAAGATTATATTACCATGTTATAGTTAAAGAATAATTCATCTAATTAAGATAACCATTGAACTCCTAACATTATATCACAACCCCTAATTTTGAACACTAGTGTATCATAACTGAATGAATGCCTATTAATCACCTAACTCGTATTCTTATATTTCTTATTTTACCATATCTCCATTCCTTAATTTGCAGTAATCATATCTAGCCCAGTTTCCTCTAATAACCCTTCCTTCTTCTTGATTAGACTTTAATTAATGAAATTGAGAGTCTTGCCCTATTTAAATAAGATATAGATCAATATGTAATTAGAAACACCTAAAACTTTCATTTTTTTAAATTAAAGAATTTTTGTACCTATCATAACTTGCATTGAAATAGTGAGTGATTACTCCACCACTTCTTCTTCTCCTTAAATCCTCTCCTCACGTTTATTATGCTCATACGCCATATACATATAGGGATGCTTCCTTTTACATTTATTTCCTAGTATGAACTTCTCCCCACACAAAAAATATAAACCTTAGCTTTTTATTCATTAAATTATCTACTACTTATTGTTTTAGACACCATCATCTCACTTTCCATTTATGGAGGCTTAGGTAAGATTTAGTGTTACAACTTTAAAATTTATGAAAGTCCACATGCTTCTAGTTGCTAACTTCTCCATTTATTTCTATAAGCTATAAAGCAATGTTGAAACACCAGTTCTTACTTCTTGGCTACTTCATATGCCTTTTGTAAGTTAATTAGATTAATAAATTGATTGGGTACTCAATTTTAGGCCATAATCCCTTTAAGAATAGGCTCACCAAATATGGCTTTAACATCACTAAATTATGTGAAAGAAAGTCAAATTTTGCATATTAATCCTGCAATTTGTGGTTTGCTTTAACTATTTCAATTCTTCTATTAGGTCATTAAACAATGACTCCCTAAATCATTGCTTTAAATCTATCAAGTACTTTCCCTAACTTAGTGGTTCCACCATCAATGCATTCCTTAGATCTAACTGATTCCATGATAATACCTTTCCAATGAGATGCACTATCACAATGCCTAACCTCACTTCAGCTAAAGTTTTGTTCAACATAAAGAATTGCTCACATTTGAAGATCCAACTATGAATACCTTCAACATCAAAAGAGAAAACTTGAGCTTGCTAAACCTTGATAAGTACAAATTGTTACATGTTTATATCCCTATTTTATATTGTTTTAAATCATTATATAGCACATTTGGGGAAAATAGCTACGTTTTACTATTAATAACCTAAGTTTAGTTCCATATTTTATTTCTAAAAAGGTTCTAAATTTTACTAAATATTTTCTTATAGGTTTGGTGGACTTAAGGAAAGAAATCTAGAAGAAAATCTGGCCCAAAATGAAGTCCAGCCTAGAAGAAAGCCTAAAATTAAGCAACCTATCAACGAAAATTTTAGCTCACCAGAAGCTTAACCAGCCCAATAAGCTCTAAACCAATAGAAACCAACATAACCTAAGGCTTGACCTAAGATAAGCCCAAACTCAAATCAAATAAGAAGTAGAAAATCAAGCAAGAGCATCGGGATAGGAGGAAGTTTATGCATGTAACGCCCCAAATTAGGGGCATCCACATATCCTCCTAGGGGGTATTTGGGTGTTACAATGCATTAGAGATCTTTGGTCACCAAATTCAATTCAAAAGGGAGAGATAATTAGAGACTTATCAACTATCCAGTAATGTGCAAATATTGGAGACACTTTTAAGGCTATAAAAATAGTGGAGCAGCAGAGGAGAATGCAACAAGTAGTCCAAACAAGAGTGAGAGTTCTCGAGAGATTCTATCATCTGTCAAAGGAAATTGAAGCTAGGAGCTAGTCTAAAGAGGGTTAGGAGTAATAAGAGAGCCACAACACACTTGAATAGAAGATGATTTGTGACCAATAGAAGGGAATTCTAGGTCTTGTGTCAAAAGTTCCAAGGTCTGTGTAGCCCCAATAATTGAATGAGTCTCCTTAAAGCCTAATTCTCTTTGTTTCTAGTTTTATATGCTTAAATTACTCTATAATGTTTAATTTCAATCTAGGGATGCAACTTTGATTATTTTGGACAATTCTTTAAACTATTTCAATTCATTATTGAATGAATTTGGTATTTATACAACACACGGGTTCTTTGATTTTTAATTCATGTTTTTAATGTGATTGGAAATTTCCTTGCATATGTGAATGTGATTTTTGAATCATTATTCCAAGGGAATTATATGATTTGGAATTTATTTATTTTACAAATGAAACTTTCAGTGGTTAATGGTATATCTTAGTGTATAACGTATTTATGTTAGGATTGTGATGGTTCAATTTTAGAGAGTGAAGTTAGTTAGGTAGGAGCTACCTAGTTAGTTAATTTTCTAACATATTAAATAACTCTTATTATCAAATATATCAAAACTTGAATGGCTAAATCAAAATCAAAATGTTACTTGTTCACCTTTGAATATTATATTAGATTTATGTTTTGCTTATTTTGTGTCTAGATTTGATTTGGTTGACTTTAAATATTAATCCCCTCCCCCTGTGTGCATTTGTTTAGTGTAGTCTATAGGTTTAAGATACTATAAATGTTTTAGTTTTATATTCGTGATAAAACATACTATTGTGCATAAAGATAGGTATGAATACAACTGAAATAAAAATGATTGAATTCTTTGTGTTTGTAGCTGGTTAAGTTGAAGTTTGTAACTTAAGAGTGTTGTCAACAACATGGACTATTCTAAATGAGGTTTAAGAAGAAACAAAATAATTCATCGGAAAGAAATTCTAGATGTAACTTAGGCGAAATAACTAAGGGAAGAATTATCAAGTTTGATTTTTGATTTCATGCATGGCTTGAAGACTTTATTCATTCTATTCAACTCCATATCCCCCTCTACATATGCTGCATTTTGCTTATTTTATCTCTTTTCAACTTGAACAATGACACAACTTAATGAATTTTGCATAATTAAACTATGCATTGGATATTACATTTAACAATATAAATCAGAATGTGATGAAAGTCCATTATTTTGTCTATTAAAGGTTCATTAATTTATAAAAAGGTTGTATTAATACTTGAATTATGTCAACTTATGTACCTTAAGTGATTTAGGTGGACAGTTCATATGATTAACATTTTGATGCCAAATATTTAATTATGCAAAATTGAGCTTAGGACTATTTAGATGTTGAATTACCTAGTTAGTTTGATTTTTATAGCTACTGTAAGTTTAAGTTTGAAATTGAAAAGTGTCAAGTTTATATGTGCAAGTCCTAGGATGAATTTTGGTTATTCAAACTCTTATTTATACTTAAAACATAACCTTACCCATTGTCATTGATTGATGAAATGGTAAGTAACGTTGTTAAACAAATCGAAACATTATTTCCTGCTTAAATCAACGATAGAAGTAGTTAGTAAGAAAATTGAGTTGAATTATATATGATTTGTCATTGGTTTTGTAACTTAATCTCTATTCTTCTATTCTAATCTGTTATAATATTTTATTAACATTTAAAACTGAGTTTGATAGGTAATAAAAGCTAAGAGTTCATTTTAAAGTATGATTGAAAGTAGGTACAAAACTGTTTCCTTCCAAAATATTTAAATTTGTTGATTAATTTATTTTGCTTTTATTGGATTGTTTAGAATTGCAAAACCACTTGAATCATGCTTAGAAGGATAATAGGTTATTGATGTAGCTTAAAAATAAGTTTGCTAAGCTAAAATTTCGAATGTGCCGAATCATATTACATAATTCCATCTAAACCTATATGCTAGATGATCATATCTTATATATGGAAACAAGTAAAATTTCAGCTTTTGAATACTAATTGTGCAGTTCCAAAGATTGTGTTCAAGCTTAATTTCTTAAGTTTTAAGGTTGCATAATCATTATTTAGTCTAAGAGAATAGGATGTACCAATACATCGATCATTTTTCTTCCTTTAGTTTAGAATTTCTTTCATATAAAACAGAATTGTTAGAACATCCACACCATAAGCTCAAGATGTTAGTTTATAAATTTGAATTAAAAATTTATGAGATAGATAATTTGTATGCATCTCTTGTATTTATTTTATAATAATTTTTGTTTGATTAAAATCTGATATTAAATTATTGGGATCTTAATACTCTTTTTAGTTTAAAATATTATAATGAACTTATTAACAAATAAACTTATTTGGTAAATCAAACTTTCTTTTTGGGATCGACCCTTATTTGTTTTATACTAATTTGATTAATAACTTTAGTGATTAAATAAGTTTTAGGCTAAAAGAGCAAAATAACCCTTAACATTTATACTAACTATTGAATTAGACCCTAACGTTTCAAGGTGTTCAAAATGAACCATAATATTTAGAAAATGTTCAAAATTAACCCTGACTAGACGGAACCACTAATGATGTTAAGCCTCTGTCAATTAACTATTAACATGACAAATTTTTTTACTAACGTGGAATTTTAAAAAAAATTAAAGTGGAACCTCTCTGACGATGATGTCAAATTTTTGTAAACTTTATCTTTTTTTTGTTTTTCCCTTATTATTCCTCAAATTTTGATTTCCTATTAATTAATAAGACGAAGACGAGAAGGTTGTTCCGGTGGAAGATGTTAAGGAAGAATACAGAGATGAAGATGACGATGATGTCAACGACAACGACGAAGATGATGATGAAAAGGAAGATGCATCTCTAAGTCTCCCTTTTACAATTTGTTTTGATATAATCACATTTTCGTTTTGATCCCAAATCCAGGATGAAATCAAAAACAGTTACTGATTAGCTACACCTGAGTTTTGTTCTATTTGGACATCTTTTTATCTTTATGGATTAGAGTGTTATAATAGAATCTATTTTACCTCTTTCTGATATATTTCACAATCCTGGACTTGAACTCTAAATGCAACAGTGCATTTATCAGGTGTCCACCCATCGTTACACGTCATTATCCTTATGATACTTTCCCAGCTTGGTAAAAAAAGCTTCACTTATAGTTCTGAAAAGTCTATTTATTTCAAATGGGATGCAGGTAAAAATGGGAGCTCAAAGTAGATGAGAAGTGAAAAAAAGAGTCACAAGGCAATGCTTAAACTTGGCATGAAACCTATTACTGGTGTTAGCAGGGTCTCCATCGAAAGAACTAAAATGTTAGCTTTTGGTCTGATTTTGTCTTCTTTCATTTGCCATTTTGAGTAATTGCAATTAATCAGTACCTTCTGCTCTTCTAGATTCTATTTCCCTTCTTAAAACCTGATGTCTTCAAGAGCTCCAATTATGAGACCTATGTCATATTTTAAGAGGTTAAGATTGAGGATTTGAGCTCCTAGCTGCAAATGCAAGCAGCCAAGCAGTTTAGGACGACGGACATAGGTCCCCAATTCTCCTCATTTTGCGTATATCCTGCAATGAGTGCATTCCAGGACACCACATTCCTCTCCCATCATTTTCGTAAACATGGACCTTGGAGCTTTTACACTTGCTGCCTTTGCACAGCTACTCACCATTGAGGTCTCAAGACACAACATTTCTCATTGTTATCATGTCAAAAACACATCTAGCTTCACTATAACTCTTCCACATTTTGCATACATATCAACCAATGCATTACCCAAGATAAGATCATCCCCAAATCTATCACACTTCATCACGTGAGCATGAATTTGCAAACCTTCCTTAAATGCTGCCAAACTTGCACAAGCTAGGGAAGGGAAGAGGAGAGGAGCAGAATACGCTGCGTTTAAATGGAAGTGTTTAAACGCAGACATCAAAACGCTGAATGCAGGAGGTAGAGGATGCAGGAGTGTGAGGGGTTTAGGGCTTTGCAAAATAAATAAAAAAAACGAAACGCAGAAGGGGGAGGGAGGTTTGAGTTTCGAGTGTGGTGTAGAGAAAAGATGGAAGAGAGAGAAGATGAGGAGAGATGAGTGAAGGGTGAAAAAAAAAGAATGATGTTTAGGGTTTTACAAAAACAAGAGAGAGAATAGAGATGAGAGAGAGAGAAGTGGGAGGAACAAAATTAACAACGCAGCCTTTTTTTTCAATCAAAGGGATAAGAAAAAGAAACATTAAGCTACCAAATGGGGAAAAGAGACCCCAGAAATATCCTCTCAGAGGATAGAAAGACAACCTATAGGTGAGTTTAAGCTACTAAATCGGGAAAATATCCTTTAAGAGGACAGAAAGACAATTTATAAGTGAGTTTTGAAATAGCTGAAGGTTAAGTTTAAGAGAATTGGCAAAATTAGTTAGCCAATTCGCAACTTTATTGCCCTCTCGGTAAACATATCTAGCTTTTATAAGCTACTCTATGGTCAGTAAATTCTGAATACTTAAGAGTAAAGAATTATACGAGACTTGATGTAGATTGGAAGATGAGAGGATATTAATTACTATCAGCGAATTCACTGCTGATTCTAACTTGTTGATACCCAAGATTTCATGGAAGATGAAGAACTGAAAAACTCGCCAGAGTAATAAAGATCTAGAAGAATAAAATTAAAAACATTAATTTTACTTTAGGATCAAATCGTTAGTGTTATCTCTCGTTTGTCTTTATGGGCTAGGGCCATCTTACTTAATTAGTCTTGGTGCCTTAGAAGCTATCCATGAAGTCGTCGATCATAAACATGCCACTTAATGTGTTCTGTTAAAAGTAAATGCAGAAGAGTCTATATAAGACCACATTAAATGAAAAAGAAGGTATTTCTCATTATTTCACATCGCGGCTGAATTTGTTTTAATTTAATTTAATCATCTGAGTGGTCACATCAAGGGCAAAATCTTGAAACTGCTGACGGATTTTTTTGTCTTACAGGCCTGCTTTCAGAGGAGATCACACTCATTAAACTGGAAAGGAAAGCAGACCAGTTCTACCTGCATCAGTAATTTAATTTTGTTCCTTTTATCTTAGACTTATATTTTCTTGTTGTAACATACACAACAGGAAAATGAGTGTTGATTAGTGTAGTAGAAAAGATGATGATCCTAAAACAAGTTTTTCATTGCCTGCTAAAAGTTTTTAAAGTAAAAATACAGACGCGTTAACCCATTTTTGACTAATAATATAAGACTCGAGTATTTGACAGCTTTCTATAAATATATGAAGTTCTTCTGCAAGTACGAGTAACAATGTTTTGATTGCATATATTGATCTACACTCAAATTGTATACCAGCGGGGGCAAGTTTTCTTTGTTGGTGTTATGAGTAAGAACGGAAGCGCCCTTTCTGACGGACAACTCCTTCCACAACAGTCTCTTTTCTCACTCTACTCCCAGGTTGTTCGGCTAAAAAGAGATGACAAACATTCTTTGTATGTTTCGATAGAAGTGGTGTTGGTATTTAAATTTGGCATCAAAAAGTCAAACTGCCACTGTCCCTAAGAGGGCATCGACCTTTAGAAAAAGTAAAAGCCATATTTTATATTCATTTGAAGATCATTCGAGGGAATATATGCGAGTACTTGGATTTGTACTTTTACTATTCAGTAACAGTTAATTCTTCAGTAAGGGTACCAGATGCACTCTTATTTCCATTAAGAGCAGGGAGGCAATGGAGTAAATGGTTCTGTCAAGCATAAATACGTAAAGTGAAGTGATTGTACAGTAAGAAGGACCTGAGGTCCTGAACTGAACTCTGAATAACTTAAAAAGAGTTTCCTCAGTTGGGAGTTTTTGGGCTTCGCAATAACCAGTTCAAAGGATGATAAAACCTAACAATTGGGTTTTAGACCGTTTGCCTTGTTGGGCTTAAACCCTAATCAACTACTAGTTTGCCCTTATTAGAATTATATAACAATTCGAAATTATTATTATTAATGGTAAGCAACCATTTAGTACTTTCCATTCATTAATATCAAATACAAGTAAAAAATTTTATTACAAGGTTCCTAAACTGAAGTTATCAACTATATGTAGACTAATCAGAGTTTTTAACGTAAATAATTAGTTTACTAGTGTTAAATGAGTAACACTGTTTGGAGTGTCATATTTATCACTTTGTTTTTGGAAGAGAGGATGAGCTATAACAAGCTTATAGAACTTAGAAATAATACTATTCCAAGGAACCAAATTCTATTGTGCACAAACCAAAAGAAAAAGGAAAGGAAGAGAGAAAGAAAGAAATGAGGAAAAGAACTGAAAGCCTTTGCATGGTCAGTGTGACTAAGCCTTGAGGTATCATGGGAAAAATAAGACAGGCTTTAACACAAAATCTCATTTCACCTACGCTTAGCTACAATTAATAGTTTAGTAATGACGCCATTCATGTGTTACCAACTCTGTGACAGAAGAATGACACATAATTCGGTTAACAAACAGAGAAAAAGAAAGGTAAAAGCCTTTTATTTTTATAAATTGAATTCTTTTTCTATCTTGTTTAGGCCACTTCAACTATCGTCGTGATGCGATGAGTTGCCTTTAGACTGATATCAGATTGTTTTGGGTTACATCACATGCACTTCTATCTGCATAGAAATACTAATTTTCCATTATATATATATCAAGAAAAAGAACAATACAAGAATAAGGTGTATAGGGATGTTATTTTCACCTCTCACACCTACTGTTACTAATTCATAATTAAGAGTTAATTAAATCTTCCCCTTACCATTTTCATCTTAAAAAGTTCTCTTTTCTTAATCAGTGTTAATACATACATTAAGTCTATACATAAACATACATTATAATCCTTATCAGCTTCTTCCAATTCTCAAGGAAGAATCAACACCTTTACCAGCGGTGGCAAAAAGCTTGGCAATTTCCAACTGAGTGTTAGCTATAATCTCAGTTCTTTTGAGGTCCATTTCACCTCTCTTAGCTTCAGCTTCTATTCTCATTTTCTCTAACTCTCTCATTGTCTCCATTCTTGCTTGTTCTGACCTTACCACTACTTCTGCTAGCCATCGGATGCTGTCAGATATCTCCAATTCCTCCCTTCTTCTCTTCTTCTTTTTCTGATCCACTTTCATCTTCATCTTTTTGGATCCTAACCTCTCATTATCACTATGTAACAAGGCAGGAGTGCTACTATCTGTGTCAATAGCATTCTGTTCTGATACATGATCTGATAATTTTGCATCCAGTACACCTTCATTCTGATAAAATGCAAGACAGTATGTACTTCAGTAAAAACGATTGGTCCCCATTAATTTTGGGATATATGATATAAGAGAAATTTCGTAGGGATCTCAACTTCACGCATCATGGATGATCAGTCTTATAGACTGTTATAGCAATGTCGTGTTCATATGAAAAAGAAAATCTACATGGAATTCCTTGGTTAAAAACAAATGTGATTCTTCAGAAGTTTTCCCAAAAAGTAAGCTGTGTTATAGTTGTTGTGCAGTGGAGTCGATCATTTTTTTTATATCATCAGCTCTAGAGGAGTCGTCAATTGTTAAAGTTACTAACAGACAATCAAACCTACAATTGACTTTTTGGTCATGATTCATGATACATACCTTATAACGAAGTTAGACTTGTCTCATTTAAAAAAAGCACCCACTGATTAAGTCTTCTCTATGCTCCCAAACTATATTAATTCCATATAGTATATAAAAAAGATAGGATCTTTTATCACTAACCTTCGCCCTCTTATCTACACCATTGGAGCCGTGCGAGTTCTGTGCGGTCCCACTGGCAGGAATTGGAGCAACCGGAACCTGAATTGTCGCCGGTATTGTTGTCATCATCGGAGATGGCTCCACAAGCATCATCAGATGAGGGCTGTTGGAAGGCGGAAGAGAAGATTGTTGCTGTTGTGACTGTGGTGGTGGAGGGGCCGTTGAACTTCCCCGTAGCAGAAGATCAAGTCTTGGGTAGAGGGGCCAAGAGGAAGTATCAGCGGTTGCAGATTCTGATCTATACCTTTTTTTCATGGACTCAATCTTGTTCTTGCATTGAGTTTGTGTCTTGGATGACTTGGCGGAATTAGCTCTTGATGACACGTAACGTGCAACGTCTTCCCAGTCATGGCCTTTGAGCTTGGCTCTGTTTCTGAGTATCCATTTGTTTTCATAAGCTTCCAGCAAGGTTGACACAGCTCCTTCGCTCCATTCATCTCTTTTAAGCCTGTCACCACCACCACCAAGTCCAACGTTGGCAACAGCACCACCTCCAAGATGTTTTCTTGGAGAATCCTCTTTGATGGTAGTGTTATGGTTGGAGAGAAGAGATGGGGTGTCGTGGTTGGTCTCCTTATCCATCTCTCTACATGCTATAGAATTTTTTTACCATAGTTTACCAGTTCTGTGCACAACTTCACACAAGTATAAGCACAAACTCAGAAAAAGGCAGAGAGAGACCACTAGCATTAGAGATGAAAAGGAAAGGGTAGAGTATTAGTGGCCAACCAAAGGAAGAGAAAGAACCACTAGCATTACACAGAAAGGGAGAGGCTTTAGGGGATAGTGGGCAACCATCCATGAAAGAGGTTCGCTTTGTCAAATGAGTTAATGATAGTAACCTCATAACTTTTCTTTTTCTCTCTCTTTGCACTTTTTGGGGTGGGGTTTATGTGATTTGTGGGTATGTTGGTTTCATTGCTATGGTTGGATTAGTTTGGCTGTTAGCGTTGTTATGAAGCCAACCCGAAAATCCACTGGCCTATAGCTAAGTCAGAGGGGGGGAGAAGTGGGTCACTCACGTGGGTCTGTCACCCACTCTTTAGCTGTGTATATATCTCATCACCACAATCACTAGCGCCATTTTCTACCACTACTAGCAAAATATGCTTAGGGTCTGCCCATTTGGATCGTCTTTTCTCCTTTTCAGCTTTGCTTCTTTTGAAAGGCCTTCTTTTATTTGGTGGATTCATTGCCACTAGCTAGACTTAGTTATAGGGTAATGGTCTTAGACATTCTTTTCATTTGCTTAACTTAGTACTTATTCTAGCTGCTTCCATTCTAATCCCAATCCAAGGTTATTAATTTAGTAGTTACGTTGTCGTATTCCATAAAAAGACTAGGAGACTAGTAAATGTCCATTGAAGAATCTTGATGAGCTCACTCTAATGAATTTTATATTCATAATTCACTAGATTTAACATCTTGGCCTTTCAATTCACGGAATCGCCCTTCTTTTGTGTAAGATTTCTTATTAACTTGTTCTTCTTCCATTCTCCAGGTATAGTTCAATAAAACTGCAACAATTACATGCATCTGAAGTCAAACCAAACAAAAGCTAGCTGACAGGAATCTGTCACAACATGTGTAGGGATTAGGGAACGTAAAACAAAACTACCTTTGACTGGACTGAATTTTACCACTTTGTAACGGACGTATGTTTTAAGTTTATATGGTCCAGAAGAGAGGCGTGAGGATTCTAATTCATCATGCCTTGATACTTTGCAATCTACTGTAGTTGACTCTTTCTTTCTTTAGTTGGTTAAACAGCAGCCTTGTACTCATTTGCTCACAAGAAAGAACTGGCCGCAAATTGGCATTGTTCACTTGTGGTACTAAGATAAAAGGTCAGAATTCATCGCAGGAAACGAGACTTGTAGCATGCTCTAAATCTGCCGGTTAGGTAGTTTTCACTTCCTTCACTTTTGGCTAATGGTTATTGACGGCCTAAAAGGTGCGGATTCTATGCTTAGATTGTACGATATTAACAAAGAAAGGTAACAAATAAATCTGTGTAGTCTGTAGAGCTTGGAAAGTTAATAGCAACAATGGTTGACACTCAAAGTTATCAAGTCGCTTTACGAGGAAGAATCTTTGAATACGATGGAAAGCAAACAGACAACGCCATTAACGAGCATTTGAAAAGTGGTAGGAAAAGCGTAAAAGGTTACCGGTTTTTAAATTGAAGGCCTTATTCAAGATAGTGTCCTATCATTGTACGAGTATAATCCTCAAACCATTATTGTAAGTAACAGAACTACAGAAGGCATTGGCCTTCAAACCAGCACGTTTTCTTGATTAATCCTGTTATATGATGAATTTGGAGAAGCAGATAGTTGTTCTAACCATAGTGACTAGAAACTATGTATTGCAGCTAGAACGGTGAGAAGGGCATTTTAAATAAGAAAAGTTCTTCCTTTTGCAGTTGAAGTGGTCTTTTTTTCGTCACTTGATGAGTAATAATGTGAATGGGTTCCAATGTACGAGATGTTGTAGCCCTTTTGGTGATGTTCAGTTTTACCCAATCTAAGCGTCATCTTTGAAGTAATTTCATAGGTTAAAACTTGGAATCTTCAAGTTGCTAACCCTACCATTCATATCCTGACTTCGATCATTTAGTCGTACAGAAATTTCGCTTTCCAGGTTGGAATGAATGCAGTTACTTGTGAGATTCTATGTTGCTCTACAATGAATTCAAAAATCTTCATGGGTTGTATATGCAACGCCAACAAAATGGATACGTTACATGCCACAACTATTCTTTTTGTTGGCTCTGAGGAAAACACAATGACACTGAAGGAAAGCACGATATAATATGAAAGGAGATGGCAGATGCTTCACAGTGATGTTTAAGGTTATGGTTCTGGCAATAGAGCTGCAAGATTTAAAAGTAGATAATATGGTAGGATCTGTACTTGTATCACGTATCATTCAAATAAAATTATTTACGAATTCGGTTCACAAATGATGCCTTATTGGCTAAGTTAGGTTGGGAGTTGCTAACTAAGCCTATAGCCTTCTGGGTACAAATATTACTAGCTAAATATCGGCTCGATGCATATCTTATACCTCGCACGATTGATAGGACAGGGGCGTCGATAATTTGGAAGGGGATAACGGCAGCCTAACAAGTTGTTTGGCAAGGTAGCAAATGGACTATGGGCAATGGGAGGCGTATCTTATTTTGGCTGGATAACTAGGTACATAGATGGGGGCCATTAATCCTTGTGGCAACCTCTCTAATTCATGACAGTATTCTTCACGCTACGATTGCAGATTTTACCAATGACGGGGGCCACTGGCTCTGGCATGAGTTCCAACAATACCTTCCTTCTATGGTTTGTATGGAGCTTGTGACTATCCAACCTACTATTGAGGATAGAGGGAAAGACAGGCTAGTGTGGAGGCAAACTAACCATCGGGGGTTTACAGTGACGTCCGTGTATGAATTAATTGAAGGTCACCCCGCAGACATCAGTCACAGTCTTTGGGAGGCTATATGGAAGTGGGCAGGACCTCAGCAGATCAAGTCGTTTCTTTGACTTCTAGCTAAAGGGAAACTACTGACAAACCAGCAGCAAGTGGCCCAGCATATCGCCACGAATAACAGATGCCATGTTTGTGGGCAAGCAGAGTCTTCAGTACACGCGATGAGGGACTGCCCGAGAGTGAGAGCTCTCCGGAGTAAATTTCCTCCAGAGGTGGTCGGTACGGGTTTCTTCCAACAGGACGGGGAGACGTGGCTGATGTCTAATCTCGGAAGAACTCATTAGCTTAGCAGGTAGCGTGGACCACAATCTTTGGCATTGCCTACTAGTTCTTTTAGAAATGATGGAACTGCAGCCTATTTAAGAATGGATTTGAATGGCTGGCAGAGGGTACCAGAATCATTATGGATTACGTAGCTTAGATAGCACGAGTAAGAGCTATGAAAAACTGTGTTTCCGACTCTGGGTTTGTCGGTGGGTAGTTTCGTGGGTTGAACTAAACCGGAGGAAGGTTGGGTGAAAGTTAATTCAGATGAAGCAGTAAAACAAGAGTCCAACAAGGCTACCGCAAAAGGATTAATTAGAGACTGTCAGGAAAAGTGGTGTGGAGGTTTTCAACAAAATATAGGGCGGGGTTCGCCTTTAACTACAGAACTCTGGGACATTTATTCAAGACTTTCGTTGGCCTGGAAAATAGTATATCGACGAGTTGTTGTTGAAACAGACTCTCTAGAGGTCATTAATATTCTCTCGTCTTCCCATATAGTTCTAACTGAGGATAATTTTTTGGTGGCAGGTATCAGAGGTCTCTTACACCAAGCATGGGAAGTCTAACTTCAGCATACCTATCGCGAAGGGAATCAGTGCGTTGATAGTTTGGCGGCTATAACTTTCTTTTTGAATCCAGGTCTGCATTTTCTACTGGAGCCTCCGATAGGAGTCCTGGAGCTACTACACAGAGATGCGCAAGGAGCGCTATATTTTAGAGCTTTGAGTTAATTTTGTTTGTTTTGCTTTCTTTGTAATAAAAAAAAAC
>JANIHZ010000001.1:18082996-18098198 GCA_027478365.1 Erythroxylum rufum
AAAAGTTTGTCTCAATTGAACAAATTTTTAAGGGGATAAAAAGATAACACAATTCAACCCCCCCTTCTTGTGTATTGGTTATCATATTACTAACGTGTGATTAGGGCTAATTGTCTAGTGCAGTTTTTCCTAATCCAATAAAATATGTAATGGTAGAGCTCACAGGTGATATGAACGTGTAGTTTCTAACACTTTCAACTATATGCAAACAATATGGAAGCATTTTAAGCTTCCTTAGTAACACTTTGTATTATTAGACATTCTAATTTGCTAGAATGGCTAATGAAAGCATTTAATTCTTCAAAAAGAAAAACAAAACTGAAGAAAATAAATATAGCAATTAATGTTGCTTTCTTGGTACTCAAGGATAATTATGAGATAACTTAACTTTCTCAAAATAAAACCTATATAAGAACAATTATAATTATGGTAAAATCACAATTATGAATTTCGAATTGATTTTAAGTATGTTGTTAAATTATTTTGAGTTATACATTAAAATGAGATATTAATGAAATGGTAAAGCTACCATATGTTATGTTCTTTCTTTTAAAGAAAGTAGTTGATCCTATAAACTAAAGTATATTGATAATTAAATAAACATGTGAGTGCTTATTAGAGAATATGTTCACTAAATTGGTCCACTAATAAGGATCCTAAGTGGAATATTGCTTATCTGTTTGTGAATATCATTATTATGATAATTTTATAATTAATTCTCAGACTTAAGATTATCAAGCTATTTCATATAAAATTACCGTCTTTTAGTTAAGGGTGACAATAGGCTGGGTCGGGACAAAAATTTTATGGTACTGTTTGGGTATGAGACTCTCGGTCGAAGCCTAATTAGGCTTGAAAGATATAAAACTTGATTGAGTAAGCTCAATTAAATATATTATTTGAACTTTTAAAAATAAAAATGATATTATTTTTAATAAAAAATGGCTTCTAGCTTGTTGGGCAAGGAAATCTGAGCCCAAAAGCTTAAAATTTTCTTATAAAAGCTTCAAATCAGTTTAAAGCTTGATCAACTCAGGTCGATTTAGGCTAGTTAGGCCGGGCCAAGCAAGCTTTGACATTCCTACTTTTAATACTATTTATGAACTACAATATTTAAAGTGGATCAATTGATATTATTTTGGTATAATATGAATTATATGAAGAAATGTGAGTAAGTTAATGAAAAGTTTGCCATCCTAAAATAATTAAGTAGAATGATCTAATGTTCTTAATTAGTAATGATTTGAGCTAAATATGCAATTTGCATTTTCAAAGTTTATAAGTAATTCTCTATCACTACCTTTGATACTATTTCGTATCATAACATTAATAAAATAATACTTTTACACATGACCCAAATGAAGTGATTATTTTGTTAGATCATAATAACTAAATTGTCAAACTAACTCATGAGACAACTCACGTGACTTATAATTTAAGAGATCAAAGATTTATTTTTGGAATGATTTTCATTCTCTTTAATGAATTGAATTAATTAAATAATTCAAAATAAATTATCTTTAAATTATTTTTATTCAAAATTGTCATGTAAAGTTATGTAGGCTTTGTGGGGTCTATATTGCCATCTTGTTAAGTCATGTGGGTTGAATTAACAACTCATTTAATATGATTTAAAAAAATGAGCACTCTATTAGTGTATATGGTACAATGATTACTCTTTTATTAACATTAGAGTGTGAAGTAGTACATAAACTATAAGGGGGCTTAGTCCTTTTATAAAATATTGAGATGCAAACCGCACTATTAACTTAATAACTTGATAATTATCTAAACATAGTAAGTTAAGATTAATTTTTTTTTACAAATATCAATTATTAATCAATTAATAATTTGTAAAAATTATGATTAAATTTAATATAGAGAAATATTAATTTAGATGGATATTAGATAATGAAATATTAAATAATACATTATAATTATGCACGAATAAGTTAAGTTAAACTAATTTGATATTCATAAAATTAGGATGGTTATGATATATTACTAGATAACAATCTTAATCTATAATTATAATTTGTTTAACTAAAAATTAAAAATAATATTAGTTTATTTAATTTTGTTAATAAATTATAATTAGAGTTTATAATTATTGCTAGCTTATTAGGAACTTAATGAGTCATAAATATAGAGCAATTAAATAGAAAATATTAATTTATATTAAATTGAATGTAATTTTGAAGTTTAAGAAACTCCAAAGATTAAATATAAAATATTAAAATTTATTAAAATTAAATTAACTTTAATTATAATTTAAAATTTAATTTTAATTAGACTTTGTATTGGAAAGATATTAGTTACTTTCTTTTCTCTTATTTTGTGTATATTGCTAAAGGTTGTACAATTGGATTTTTTTGAAAAGTTAAAGGATTTCATTACTAAAAAGTAAGAATTTTGCATATAAAATAATTTGCATAGTTATAGTGTTTTGCAACAAACCCACTCCAATGCTTAAGCTAAGGTTGGACCGTACTAATTAGTTCAGAGATTATACAAGGACAGTTGTCCTATCCTCTTCTATATGTGCAAAAGATGGCACATTTTTAGAGTTCACTTACATCTTCCACTTTTTCCTTTTAGTAGCTTACATCTTCATCCATGTTTCACCTTGTTGCTTAAAAGAACTTGAAGGGGAAGTTGAAATAGGTGACCATAAGGAAGAGCAATTCATCAATGGAGTAGCTAGCTCTTTGGAGATTATTATGTTCAGCTTTTATAACCAAAGATGCACTAGGATCGATAAGCTTCAATTGCATGTTTTTTTTTTTATATGGGAAGAGGTAGATCAATTGCCGGCACTTCTATAGATAAGTTGCTCTCTACTCCGTTGCCTAATCTCAACTAACAAGTTTTCCTTAGATTTTTTTTTTTGCTGTCTTTTGGAAACATCTATGATTTCTTTTCATTTATATTTTATACATGCTTGTTCCGTAATATACTGAAATGATCTCCCTTTCTTCAGTCGTTATTGCTCTATCCTCCAGGAGCTAGTGTCCATAGAAGTTAAATTGTAGATTTTCCTCCTCATGCTGGTGTTGTCTTGGATTTTATCCCAGAACCATTTTGTGTATTAGCCGTCAAAGAATAGGTGGGAGATGGTTTCCCTCTCTGCTTTACATTGTTCACAGTTTACTTGAACATTTAGAAAATTGATATTGTTCTTATTGGTTAGGCCATTCTTTAATGTTGACCATAATAGAAAGGATACCTTAAGGGTTAGAGAATTCTTCCAGATGACTGGATTCCAGTCAACTTTATTTCCTTTTTCCCTTATAAGCTCCCTGTAAGAACGATTGGTTAGCCTACATGAAGAGTGTCCTAACCAAATGTAGGTATCCTCTCTGCCTTATTGAGGATTATAAACTATAATGAAATTGGAGATTATTGCTAGATAATTGCTCTAATTATCCCTAGTACCCATGTCCCCATTTTATCATTTAAAGGTTATTTAGCTAGCTAGCAATTGATCACATAATTAAGAGTGTATTGAGGGTCTTTCCATGCCTCAGTTATCAAAATACAAGGATTCTCTCATGTTATTCCTAATTTATCACTTTTTAAAGTTCGATAGGACTTCTTTAGCTTTGAGGAGTTACGACAAGAACCAAGAAGTTCTTGTTTCAGTGCTCAGTTCCTAAATGCCTGTAATTTTAAGGATATGTACGTGAATTCATCTAAGACAAAAGGTTTCTTTTCCTTCAATTAGTTTCTAAATTATTTTAGCAATAAAGACTTTGTTTGTTAGGTTTATCTTTGTGATTCCTAGCCCTCCTCCATCTTTTGGCTTACAAACTTCTTCCCACCTTACCTTAGTCGGTGATTTTCCTTACTTTCTTCCTCCCCTTACGAAAGGTCTCATAAATTTTTCAAGTGTCTTGATCTCCACTTTTAAGAGTGCTATATGATGTAACCTATATATGTGAAGGGATTTTAACATAACTTTTATCAACATAAGTCTTTTAGTATGAGATAAGTCCTTATTCGTCTAATATTTTTTAGAGCCAATCTTCTTCATTCATTGCATTCAGTGATAAGATTAGTTGGCTTTTATTATGACTTATATATAGGCCTGAAAGTTCTTTGAATATCTTCAAGTTAGATTTGATAGTGTAAATGGACCTATCATTAGACTTGCAAAAAACTAGGAGATCATCAGTAAACTATAGATTAGTAAGTCCAATTTCCTTATATTTGTTCTAGAATTGAAAACCTGGACTTGGGGAGATATAGTGACTTAGCAATCCTGAGAGAGATTCATTTATAGAAGGAAGAGGTATAGAGATAGAGGGTCTCCTTGCCTCGGTCTTTTGATTCCTTTAAAGAGTTTTATAGATTTCACTTTAACTAGGATGCTGTAAGAAGTGGAGGATATGCACTACTTAATCCAAGCATAAAATTAATATGAAAATTCAAAAAAATGGAGCAACTACATGATGAATTCCCATATTATGGAATTGAATGCCTTATTGAAATAAAAATTTGAAGCACAATTTTTTAGAGCCTTTTCCTTGCATAATCTTTAAATAATTATTGCACCAATAGTATATTGTCCCCTGTAGCTCTTCCCTCCAAAAAAGCTCCTTGAAAGTCTCCTAATAGTGAGTGTAAAACTCTTTTTAATCTAGTGGGAAATATTTTAGAGATAGCTTTATAACTAAAAATACGTCAAACTATTAGCCTAAAGTGAGTTAAAAAGCTTAGGCTATATTTTTTTGGGACCAATTAGATATGTTTTTTCTTGAATTCTTTTAGCATCCTACCATTAGAGAAGAACCAATGGATTGCATCAATTACCATTTGTCTAATCATTGGCCATGCTTTGTGGAAGAAAAATCCATTAAATCTATTTGAGCCTGTAGAAAAAGAGTCCATTAAAGCCATCTGAGCTTGTAGCCTTGTAACGATTAAACTAAAAAATTACTTTTTCAATCTCCTAAATATATACTAGATTGCATAAGGAGCTTTTTATCTCTTCATTGAGAAAAAAACTATAAAGGATCTAATGAAAGGAAATGAGGATATGCTATTTGCTTATATCCCAACAAATCCACTGAAATAGTTGAATACTTCTTCCTTTAGCTTATGTTGTATGGAGATATTAGTACCATCAGCTTTAGTTATAGAGGAGATTTTATTTGTTAAGGACCTAGCTTTGACTGAATAATGAAAAATTTTGGTGTTCTTATAACCATTATGATACTAGTTGATAGGTGCTTTCTACTTCCTTATAGAATTATAAATCTCCATGACTTTGGTATACTTCTTTAGTGTCACTTCCTCTTTTTCTTTAAGTAAACAGTTAGAAGTGCAATGATTTAGTAAAGCCTGAGCTTTGATTTTTCTGGTTTTTGCATCTTTAATGCTTCCACTTAAATGAATTTGTCACACCATATTAAGATTCTTCATTTTCTTGTATGATAGGGTTTAGCTTCTTTGCACATATAAACAATTTTGTTCCTTTGATCTTTTACTACATACACTTGGTTATTACTTCAGCAATCTTCCTCAACTAAGAAGTTGGTAAAATCTAAATAGGCATTTTCTTATATTATTGGTTTCTAAGTCCTTAATAATTTTTGGATTATGATATGAAATTCTTTGGGCTTTAAAGACTACCTTGCTTGTAGGATATTTATCCATCTAATCTTCATTAACTAGCGTATGATCTAGTTTTTTCCTCAAAAACCATCTTTGGTTGTGCTTATTGCTTAAAGAGTAAAACTAGCCTTCCATCTTTAAGTTTGTCACTCCCATTCTTTGATCATAATCCTTAAGTTCTATATTGTAGGATCTTAGGCCAATTTATCCCTCTATCTCATCCATGTCCCTTACATTATTATGTGGATATTTCGCAATTTCTCAACAAAGAAACTTCTTTGAAAGTTAAAGTTTAAGGCATACATCAAGGTTACACATCTTCTGACATTGCCTTGGAGCATTGTCACTTCATAATGCATCATCTAGTCATCTGAATCAATCAATTCAATCATTACAGTTCTAAAGTCAAATGCCACTATAATAGGATTAAGGTGGTGGTGTTGGTAATTTGATAAGTGTCCAAAAACTACCAAAAATTCTAATCTTTTCTATATTTTCCTACTTCAATTTCGTCTTAAGTATTCCCATCAAAACATGCTTATTTTCCTTAGAAAAATCTCTAACTATTGCTAGTTTATGGGGGGGTAATTTATGCCTCTAGTATTCCATGCTATAATGGACATTAAATAGAAGGAGAAGTAGTAAGGCTCTTACCCTTACTTCTTCCTGTTTTCTTCTTTCTGCTACCTTGGAATTCACCTATCTCTTACTCTATTTTTGGATTTTGCTAGATCATACTTTTTAGAATCTTTCTTGCCCACTTCCTAATGTTCTACCACTGAGTTGGTGTTTGAGAAGAGCACCAATGAATTGTTGTTTGCTTTTTGTACATATTTTTTATTTCCTTGTACTGGTATTAATCTTTCCTCTACTTAGATTTGGTTAAGGGGTGATTTCTAAAATCAAGAATCTATAAATCTAAGGGATTTTTCAATAAAATCCTCCTTGCCTTAAGAGTTGCAGAGCTTTAATATCAAAATAATTCATCCTCTTGATGTATTGCTTTTGCCTCTTCATTTTGTGATTTCTCTTGGCAAAACCATTTATACCCTGTAAGTCAGAGACTATCAATTTCTTGACTTACCACCTCTTTCCACGGCCTCCTCGACCTCTTCCACCTTTTCCACCGTGACCCTTTCGACCACCAAGTAACTTGTTGGCATCTGGTTTTGCTTTCATATCCTTTGGTAAGGGAAGAATATTATCTACACACTTCCTGAAGCTGAAATCCTAAAATCAAGAATCTGTAAACCTAAGGAATTTTTCAACAAATTCCTCCTTGCCTTAAGAGTTGCAGAGCTTTAATATCAAACTAATTCATCATCTTGATATACTGCTTTTACCTCTTTATTTTGTTATTTGCAAATCTTTTCTATATGCCCAATTTGTTCACATTTTCTGCATTTGATATCAGGTCTCCACCAACATTTTCTTTGTAAGTGATTTGTTTATTTTGCAATGTGGGCATGGTAGATATGAATCATCATTGTTTCTGTTGATGTTATTGTCGATCTTGTTGGCTTTGGCTTTAGACTTTCTATTTTTCCTTTCTTCGTGCATCTTGATTTGAGTCATTGTAGGATTTGTTGGTAATGGAGGCACTTCATAGTCTTTCTCCACAGTTTCCCAAACATCCATAGCATCAAGATGAGCTTTCATTCGAATAACCCAAATTTGATTATTTTCACCATCAAAAATTGGTGGTGCACCTTGAGACAGTTGTGATTCAATCTCTATTGCTTAAAGATGATTGTAATTCTTGTTGTAATTCTGGGTTGTAAATCAGGTTTGTGTTTTGGTTTCGCTCATCTCACAAGTCCCTCAAGAAAAATGCTCTGATACCATGTTGTATTTTATAGAGCTGAGGCATAATAAGTGAATAAAAGAGAAGAGGAAGCAAAGGTTTTGTCGTAGAACGCTATTATATTATTGAATAGAAACTTGTCAAATTATACAGTTTTCTCTAACTAAAATTCAAAAATAGATAATATCTAATCTAAATCAGCATAAAATAAAATAGGGAGTTTACATTTGGATTTGCATTTGTATAAGAGGATTGTTCAGGCCCCTCTATAATGATAGATTAAATGCTTTCATGGTTCATCAACTCCACATAGTCCTCTTCAGTAAAGACCCTTTCAGCCAGCTTCCAGACATTGCCTGGGCGCTTTAGAGTAAGTCTCCAAGTATCGGATATATTCAATTCATCTTTTACTAATTTCCCTTCTTTGATGAGCATTAAAATTAAAATAGCTTTTAGGAGCTCTTGGTCTAATCCCACAATGAGATCCAATGCGATTACACAGGGGCCTTCCTATATAACTTGCCAAAGACCTGAGCCCCTTGGTTGTTCAGTGTTCTAAAGGTATATTATATATATTCACCTATAATGGAATATTCTCGTGCCTGACTCTATCTAGCCCGATGTTAGTTCTCCTGACTTGGAAAAGGAGAGGCAGGTTAAACACATGTCGTGGACCAGATTCAACTACTTTGAAATTTGAACAAGATTTGATTATATTCTAAAATTAGAACTTTCTGTAACCCTCTGCTTTTCCATATTGTTTATGCTCATTTGTTGATTGCTTGGAAACGGGGTCAATGTTTTAGATAGAAGCAAACAATTGTGGTATTCCATGCTTTTGCTCCTTTTTTTAGAACTGCCGTAATCTTAATAGACTCTGTGTTGAAAGGAGGGCAAGTGGTTTTCTGAAAAAATCCCTACACTTCTCTCCAATTCATTAGAGTTGGACGAGAAATTTTCATGTGGCATGTTGCCCAAAGTTGGTACTCATCTTATTAATGGCGAGCTGAAATCTAATGAGCCCCACCCCCACAAAAAATACACTCGCTTTGCATCCACAACATTAAGAATGTTGTAACTAGAAAATTGAAAACGAAATATCAGGAGCATTGCTCACGAGCCACGCCAAGCCTTGAATTGGGCACGTCAATGAGCACCCTATGATTCTGTTGCTGCATGTTGGCTATTACATTTAGCTCTGAACTAACTCCGATGGCCGACGCCGCCATGGCCAAGCATGTGATGCGACCAGCGGTACCGTGGATTAAGAGGTTGTCCTCTGGCAATGTCACGTTCATGCCGGAGAACATGAATGTGACAGTGGGTGCAACTATTGGCACAGAGTAGCATGTATCAAATCCTCCTAGAGATGTCGTTGTCAAATTCCCAACTCGCTTCCGGAACTCATCTCTCACCGCCGCGTAGGCAGGTGCTACCAATCTGGTGTACACGGTGCCTGTAGAGAATCATCAGAAAGTTAGCAAAGTCCGGAACTTTAGGAGAATACAATGCATGATCTTGATCATGTCACTAAATCAAGTCAGTTGGACCAAAAAGCAAAAGTTTTAACAATTTTCAATGTTGGCCCATGACAGTAATTATTAACCAAATTCTTTGACTAATATTCTGTCCTATTGAACTAGTTTCTAGCTGCTTGTCTACTTCAGAAAGCCTAAAGAAAAGCAGCAACATTATTCACTTTATTATATAAGACAGACTCCGATGAACTAATATTGGAATATACCAGTTTTAACTCAATTAGGAGAAAGTAGAGCTCGATCAAAATAGATTATCTATGATCCATAATGAAACTATCACGGACAAGTGATGGTATGTAAAAGATGTTTCTTTTACCAGAATCAAATATAGTTCCTGCACCAGTTGTGGCATTAAAAGTTAAAGCACTAGCAGGAATGTCAACAATTTTCCGGCCAACCCTGATTCCTATCAAGTTCACATAGTAAAGTGAAGATCTTCTGGGGCTCCTGAGTAACGGAGTGGTCTTGATTCTCTGAGGCTGGCCACTTGGTCCCAGCCTCAATGAGCCAGAGAAGTTGAGAGACCTAAAGCTAGGCAAACAATACGAGAATGTTGACTGATATAGATTTTGGGTTTGGGACAAAAGTGATAAAGGCCCTCTCCCAAGGCCTAAAAGGCCCTGAGGAGGCACTGAGCTGCCAGTGGTTTTCTGGATGCAACCAAAGGTGTAGTTTGGAACAGGGTCAGTGGCTAAAGTGAATGTGTCCTGTGAAAGGTTTGCTGCTATGGTGGAACCTCCGTAAGAAAAATTGAACCCGCACACAGTGCCATCGCATGTAGGCACTGGAACCTGCAAAAAAGATCACATGCACTGTTATTATCCACAATCAATCTCCGTGAGTTGCAATGAGGTTTGGAAAGTAGCTTCAGAACAGTAACCAAAACAAGAGTAGATTCAGAGTTGTAACCAAAACGAAAGTAGGTCAGAGACTTCTTTTAACCCCAGAAACTTTTAGCTAAGGAACAGACCCTGTCATATGATGTGAAGCTTTTGTGAACACCAAGAAAGTAAATGATAATACCGTTGCAAACGAATAATACAAACGAAATGGAAAATCACAGTTGTCATTGCAAATTATTTGTAAAGTTGTATCATTGTAATGGATACTATTACTAAATGGTTTAACCACAACTAGGTGCCTTTACATTATACAATGTTAGTTCAAATGATGAAAGTAACTTAGATATTGGATGTTCCCAGGTTTAATGCCTCAGGATTTTCTTATCAGCTCAAATCATGGGATGCAGGTGGTAGATGAGTAAACATCACCTGCCGGCACTGAACAGCTCCACAATCAAGGTTTTTAAAGGTAGTTGAGTTGGCAGAGTTGAACACTGTAGAAGAGCAACCAACACAGCCACTGCAAGGCACCCAAGCAGCATCATTACTCGTGTCCATAGCCATAAGCATGGTTTGTGGAGGGGTCCCAATCTGAGCCCTGACTATGTAAGTTGGGCTCTGCATAATCTGCCTGCCTGAAGCGATAGGCACCACAGACTTCTTGGCCACCAAGCTCGACAAATATTGAAGCCTAGCTTGGTCCCTTTGTTGCATTTCTATCACAGTCTCCTCCCATGAAATTGACTTAGATGGCCTAAAAGGTGAGCAAGGGCTAAAAATGTGAAAAACTTGGAGAGTTGAGCCTTGGTCTTGGATGTCACATTTGAGATTGAGCCCTTGAGCTATGGAAAGAAAGAAGAAGAAGAAGAAGAAGAAGAAGAAGGGTACACAGAGGAGGAAGGTTTTCATGCTCCAAGAGAAGAGAATTTCAATGATTTTTCGGACTATGGACATAGAGGTAGTGTGTAGATATATAGAATAAGTGGGAGACAAGGGGTGGGCCGACTTGTTTGCTAACGGATTGTGTTCCATTTGGTAATCTTTTTATATTTTTGGTATTTGGATGCAAATATCTTATGATTAGCAATAGTGTAGTTGATTTAGAATGCAATAGTGCTGCATGATTAACTAAATGTAAAAGAAATGGAAAAGAAGTCTTCAAAAATCTTTCAAATAAAATGTGTTTACATACAGAATTCTATTTTCTTTAACACTTTCAAGTGTGACATCTGCATGGTCACAGCTGTTGGTCATTGTTTGATGTTCAAAGAGAGAAGCTACGGTGAATCGGCGTAATTCATGAAGAATGTTAATCAAAGAGAGGACCATCATTGGCTGTCATCTAGCTAATACAACTCCTACCAGTTAGGTTTCTGTTAAACCTCACTTTGGTTCAACTGATGCTAAAAATCATTACACGTGGTAATAATTAAGTAGGAAAATCCTGTCACATATGCTGGATGTAAGAAATCTGCAGATGGGGTAAGAAGCATATTCAAGTTGTTTTGTAGAAATTTTGTTTCTTTCTTGTGAGGCATGCAACAGGACGAAGCGACCTAGTGCAGATAAAGCTCAGCTCTGTAAACCAGTTTCTCTAATTCCATATGACGGAGCTTGTGAGTTGATACTATCGAGAGTGGAACAATGAGAAATACCAATAATAAATCATGTTCTATATCCTCCGCTCCTGTGTTGTCGGTGACACTGTACTAATGTTTATGCTAATTTGGACACCAACAGCTCAAGTTGATAAACCTGGGCCTACATTCTTTTTGCTGCAAAAACAAAATCAGGCAATTCGAAGGCCCTATTTTAGTATCGTTAGTTTTCAGGTTGGAAATTTCATCTTTTCAACTTTGGTTCAACAAATGATGTGGTTTGCGACACATACAAACTTGGAAGGAAAATCCCGCAGTAGGCAAGCTCCCGGCGTGTTGGGAGGGAGTAAATCTGAAGTAAACTGTGAAATACTGGAATGTTAAAAGTTGAAGAATAGAGTGGAAAAGCTACCATAAAGTCTTAAAGGACAGAGAAATGGAATAGGTGAAGTGTGCGCTCGTGAATGATGGTAGACTGCTAAAAGGTCAATATGTGGATAGAAATTTGCAGGCTTTTTCCCACTCTTGCCCCACCTGTATAGTTGTGTATCACACCCTTTTTACACTATTTTTGGTGCTCATTATCTTGTCATTCTATAAAAGTTATGTCGTATGTACGTGTGATGGATCTCTATCTTTTTGGCTGGCAGGAGCACCTGTCAAACACTCTCTGTAACAGGTTGTGATGTCATTTTATCGTCAACAATTATCCTTCTTCATATTCCTCCAGTCCTCTACTTGTTTCTGAACTTTGATCTCTTTTAAGCCTTTCTTTAGATTATTGTGATCGAGAGATCAAGTTCCTTATCTGTCTAACATTAAACTCTCCTCTGAAGTCGGAATATTTTTTCAGGAAAAATCTTTAAGGATAAAAGAATATTAAAATTTCTAAACACAAATATGTTAATTATTTTTAAAAGAACCAAAAAGAAAGAATTTACTTCTTTTATTTTCTCTTTATTTTTATAGAATATGTTAATTTCAAACTATTTAAAACATGAAAGAAGTTATTCCTTTCATTTTTTTTCGTCTTGACATTCTTTGTTTATTTTCCTTTCCTCTCCACATGTGACCTTGATGTAATTGTTGGAACTTTTTTTGAAAAGGTAAATAATATGACTAATTAACAAAATAGTGTAATTCAAAAGAGCCCAGAAAGAAATGAAGTTTCAAGATCCAACGCCAGTTGACTATATGTCCATTCAAGTTAGAACAAGACCAGAAGCTCATTTTAAGCCAAAGTATCTAGTGAGTGCATTTAGTCAATTCTCCAAGATCAAGCTATCGTTTTATCAAAGTTTCTTGCTTCTTTATAAAGGATAAACTGCTTTCTAATGCTATATAAGGAAATTTATAACACTACTTCCTTTGATTTCTCCTGCAAGGGTACTTTTAAGAAGGCCATAATTGTTTTATATCCATATTAAAATGTCAGGGAATACTCCAAAGTTGATTTATCATTGATTGAGACCTTTAATTATGCTCCTTATTGCATTAGAGAAACTACATTCATAGAATAAATGAGGCAAATATTCATTCATACAAAGAACATGTCCTGGATCTAGAGAAGCTATAATCTATCTAAAATACTCATCATGTTCCTTGTAGCTAGCCATAGAAGAAAGGAAGTTTTAGGCATGAGATATTCGCTCCACACCAGCTTATGTCATTTTACTTTAGGGCCCCTTGGTATCAACCAATCCCTATAATTTTTATCTATGAACTGGCCCTTGGAATGGTTATAAGTGACAATCCTACATGTATGCATAGGAGAATTATTAGGGATTAAACGCCTTATATCATGTGGAAAACCATACCATTGTCCCTCCTAATGCACATTTTAGCCTAACCTTGGTAACCTGGTTCTTATTAGAGCATAATTACTAGTCCAATTATCATATAAAAGTGAGGTTGATTTGCCATTTCCATCCCTACAATTGATGTTCAACTTAAGGCGAATTCCTATCTTTGGTAGTTGAACTAAAAACCAAGAGTGAGCAGTTTTGTTTGGAAGGTCCTATAGACTTACACCCTTTAGTATATAACTATGGATCCATTTCATCCATAAAGATTCTTTGTCTATTAACACTATCCAATCCCCTTTCCCAAAGAATTTTGTTACTAGTTTTTAGGGAGTGATTCCTAAACCAATTTCATTTAGGAGCTTGCATACATCTACCCATTTTACTTTAGCATTGTACTTTGTTTCACTCAAATTTTCCTACTTGAATTTTCTCATTAGCCCCTCAATGGTCTTGGTTTATCCTTTGGATAAGAATATATGAGCACTCTAATATATGTGCATGGAATTCACAATGCTTTTATTAATTAAAGTTTACCTCTAAATGATAATGCCTTGTCGAAACTTGAAAGTGGAAACTACTACCCTTTATTTGTAACTTAAATTTAGAACTATTTGTTTTGTTTAGTTATTCCCTTCATCTTCTCTATCTTGATATTTTTCTTGTTCTTCCTTCCATCTTTAGAGAAGATTTTCATATAATTGTTTAGATAATACCATATCCACACCGTCAGTTTATTTCTTTCATGGAGAGAATCAAGTAGAGTTTGAAAAGAAGAATATAGAAGAAGATTGTTCATGTTGTTTTTGCTGAATTATTTTAGCTTCTTTGTATTATATATATATTTTTTGTTTTTGTATATGATTATTCTACCAAAATATTGTACAAGTAGCACCATGACACATTGTATTATAGAGCACACATACGTACAAAAAAAAGGATGTTCATTTGAAACAAGTAATAACTTCAATTTTTAAGAGAACGCCATGACCAAGTACAAACAATTCTAGAACTCAATAAAAACTATACCATTACTTAATACATGTAATACCAGTTTAATGTTCAAAAATATTATCAGTCATTAAAAATAAATACCACATACATTTTACAATTGAAATACCATCTTTGAGTACAAAATATACCCTGGTTCAATACAAACCATATTAACACTCTATCTACTTAATTTCAAGTCGAGGCATAAAAAAACTATTATTGATTATAAATAAGTACCAAAATACATTTTAAATGGGAATATAGTGACTGAGAAAAAAGTATCATGCCTCAATACAAACTATACTAACATTCAGTACCACAATAGTACGTAAAAGTTACTATAACACATTTGAAATAAGTAACAACTTCAGTGAACATGGAAATACCATCTTTGAGTACAGACCATATCTTGCCTTAATACAAACTATACTATCAACACCGTACTTATGCATAAAAAAAACCATCATTTATTATAGATAAGTAAGACATACACTTTTAAATGGAAAATATTAATTGAATAGAAAGAATATCATAGATCAATAAAAATTATATCAGCACTTAGAACAATTAATACAATACTTAAAGCAAAAGTTACCAAGATGCATTTAAAATAAGTTACAAATTCAATGAAAATATGAATAGTATCTCTGAGTGCAAACCACATCCTGCCTCGGTACAAACTATAATAGTATTTTATCTACTCAATACCATATCTAGATACAAAAAATATTATTATTGATTACATATAAGTAACAACTACACTTTTAAATGAGAATATAATGATTGATTGGAAAAATATCATGCCTCAATACAAATTATACTAGAACTTAGTATATTTAATACCATAACTATATTAGTATATTTAATACCATAACCATAAATAATAGTTACCATGACACATTTAAAAATGTCATAGCTTGAGTGCAAAATAGAAATATTATGACTGAGTCATAATAATACTAAGGGGGCGTTTGGTTTGAGCATGGGTTTGGGAATGGGTATGGGTATA
>JANIHZ010000001.1:18099376-18110286 GCA_027478365.1 Erythroxylum rufum
AATATATTATTAACAAATCATAATGTTAATACATGAATCACAAATGTCCATTGGCCTAGGGCACACTACTAACAAATTCTCGTTCTTCTCTCATGAAAAACTATTATATATCACTTATCTCTCCAATTATAAAGTACACAAGTAAGGGAAAAACTAATTAGGGCCCTCTAAAGGTCTTTAATCTATGGTTTTAATTTCATGTCTATCTATTATGTACAACACACAAGACTTAACCCAAATTTATAAATGATGTCTCGTTTGAAGATTTAGATTATGACAATAAGAGTAGAATTTTGACTATACAAATTGTTGATAAAACTATGATTATGATAAGGAATACCTACTAAAAGTCCACCACTCATTCCTCAATGTTTTTATCTATGAACTTTTTCTCGTTAAAGAATTAGATTATGATATACGAATGAATTTGTATAGAAGTGACTGATAAGGCAAAGATATTAAGGTTAGGGAGAAATAAACTTTTGAGAATGTAAAATTTTAATCAAAACTATGATTATGATAAGGAATATATTCAATTTTTATATTTATCCATGATGTCTCTTTTGAAACAGAGTAAATATTGAGATAACAAAGAAACAATGGTAGTGTAAATTCTTGTTTAGAGTAATGATGCTAAAAAAGGAATATATACCCACTAAAGTTCCTTTTAGTGTTAATATTTTTTGTGCCTGCTTAGTGTCTCCTCTGAAGTCTAAGGCATAAGAATATATTTTACCATTATTCTTTTCAAAAATCTTATGTTGTGGGGTATAATTATCTAAACTTCCTAAACATTAACTTCTTTTCTATGTTCTTATACATATGGTTCAGAATACAATGAAGTAGTGATTGTTAGACCTACTGGCAAAAGCGATTAACTGAGGCACACAATGTTTCAAATTAGTGAATATCTATATATTTTTTATGGTTAACGTGTGTCATTAAAGAAAAAAAATCCTTATATTAGTTATTACTAGAGGTGTAATAATGATTGATCATGACACTCCTGTCTTTAGCCAAATGATGTTAATTTTAATAGTGTTAATACTAGTTTTTCCCAATCAAATCATAAATAGTGAAGCTTAAGGTTCCTTATGTATGACATAAGTATTAGTGTTATAATGTATTGTTATTTGTTGAAATAATCAAAGAAAATAAATTTTAATTTGTCTTATAAGATAAATTGTTATTGTGTTAATTTTAAGCAAACTAAATTTTTTAATTATAATATAACATAAATAATGATACAAAATTATTATATCTTTATAAATGATAAATGATAAATTAAAACTGTTAGGCTGATCTCAACCTACATTTGTAGGCATGAATATAATATTTGGCATTTTTATTAATGTTTAATATATATGTTTATGAATGTCATTTTATGATTTTATAAATGTGTGGATTCAATTGCTTAATGTTAGAAGTATTATTGTAGACAATTAGACCCATGTTCAAATTAGATGATGCTACATAAAGTTCAAGCTTGTAACAAATAATGGTACATTTCTTTAATTACATTCAATTATGAAACAATTTAATACTTTGTAAATATTGATAAAACAATACATAAGTTTTTTTTTTTCCGAGAAAAGTCTATATTTTTTAAATTGATAAGAAATGTAGTATTTAATGGGAATATATTGACTAAATAGAATGAGAACCATGCCTCAGTAAAAGTTATATTAGCACTCTGAATCATCCATGAATGACCAATCAAAAGCATACTAGACTTTACATGGTTGTGTACCCAATAGTTTAAGTCATAGGTATTATGTATGAAACTATGTGCATGTAACTTATGTTGATTATGATGATGATTATATTGGTTTTGTTCCATAAAACATACAATGATTAAGTTTGTTTACCTGAAGGAACATGTTTATGAATTTCAAGCCATTATTTCATACATATGTGGATTCATTTGTTTGATTTTACTATTAATACCATCGTGAATTAAAGCATCCCCAAATTAGATGAGGGTATCTATAGGCCATCATTTAAACTAAGTGCATGCTATCGATTTACGAAGATTGATGGTATTAGGGTGCAGGAATTTAAGAATTCCTATGTCATATCAGGATAATTATACAAAGGATTGAAGATATGTTTACTTCCAAGTTGGTCTTGTAACAGCTCAGACCACCTGCCCACAGATATTGTCCGCTTTGGGTTGCCACTTAGGCTAAATCCATTACGGTTTGCTCTTCCCACACCTGGAAAAAAGCATATGAGGGGGAGAGGTATCCATACCCTTATAAGGCGTATTTCATTCCCCTCTCCAACTGATATGGGATCTCACAATCCACCCCCTCTTAGAGCCCAGCATCTTACGCTAGCACAATGTGTCGAGAACCGACTCTGACACTAATTGTAACAGCCCAGACCACCCACCCAAAGATATTGTCCACTTTGGGTTGCCATTCAGGCTAAACCCTTTACGGTTTTGCTCTTCCCACACTAGGAAAAATGCGTATGAGGGGGAGAGGTATCCATACCCTTATAAGGCATATTTCGTTCCCCTCTCCAACCGATGTGGGATCTCACAATCCACCCCCTTTTAGGGCCCAACATCCTATGCTGGCACAACTGGTCAGAAACTGGCTCTGATACCATTTGTAATAGCCGAGACCACCCATACACAGATATTGTCTGCTTTGGGTTGCCACTCAGGCAAACCCCTCATGATTTTGCTCTTCCCACACTAGGAAAAAACGCGTCTGAGGGGGGAGGTATCTACACCCTTATAAGGCATACTTCGTTTCCCTCTCTAACCGATGTGGGATCTCACAGGTCTTACAAGATTCAAAATACCATGGTTGTTAATTATATTATGAAAATATATTAATAAATGTAATGGTGTAAATATTAGTCTCACAATTAGTCATGTGACCTTATATAACAATAGTGCCTTTTTTAATACATCTTTTAAAGGTTTTGGCATATATGTGTGTTGTTTGCTACAAGCCCATGTTAACTACTTGTGGATCCTCCAATCACTAATCAAAATCATATAATACGTTGAGCATGTATTAATGATTGATGATTGACAAGAACCTCTCATATTGTATTTAAGTTGTAAGCTTCGAATTACATAATTTATTCAGATGAAATGCACATATCACTCATATTCCTCTATGATTGTGATTCTTTGTTGAATTAGGTTACATGCATTCAAAAATTTCCATGGCATATAATGAAAATGAGAAAAAAGGATTCTTAACTTCCAATTCAGTCTTATGAGATTTAAAATATCGTTAATATAATATAGTTATAACAATGCATTGATAAATATAATGACATATATACTAAAAATATAGCCACTCACATGATCTTAAATACTAGAAGTTCCTTTGCGAATACAGGGTCCAAAAGTTTTTCGACAACAGTGTGTAGCAAATTTGTTTTCCATTTATGGATCATATAATGGTTGACCTTAATTAATGTCAAGTTGAGCATGGACCAATCATTAATGACTAAAGTTTCCTCTTATAGACATACTTTACATTTGAGTTATGTGCTTCTAAGTATATAATTTAGACATTAATTAACCAACCTATTCATCTTACACTCCCTTTGATTAACGAAAAACCTTTTATAATTTAGAAATTTTATGCCTATGATAGTCAAATATATTGAATTATTGAAGCACTAGTAGTGGAACGATTTTTAGTAATCTTTCATATGCTATTATAATTTATGTTATTTAAATGTAAAAAGGATAAGAAATAAAATGATTATAACTGTACGATAGAATTCTCTAATAACTGAGGTCCTCAAATCTTTTGACAAAAAGAAGAAAATCCACTTATCTAAAATTACTTGTTTAATGTAGGACCATACAATCAAAAGTGTTCTTATTTAAAATTTGAACTAAAAATGTGAAGTACATATATTGGCACATGACAATAGAGGAAACTATATCCATTAAAAGTTTTGTTCAATATGGTTATTTACATGACAACGTAGTTAATCATATTTTAATTTAAAATTTGGTAGGCAATCATGCATAGACTATGTTATGATATCATTCATATTCCTTGTTATGGTGTCAAGTATTTACAATAATGCATGGGACTTGTCATAATCTATAGGACCCTTTTACTTAGAAAGGACAAGTGATAATTACGTTTAAAACATGTTTATGAATGGTAGCATAGGGCTAAAAATTTGTATATAAGTGTCAACCAACATACTAGACTAGTAGCCAGGAACTTACATCAATTGTTACTACCAAGAAGAGAGCATGAACAACAAGATGAAGCGACAAAGAGCACAAGCATGCTTAGGAGTTTGAAACCATTTCCATATTAGGACCAGTTGAAGATTGCCCAACTGGAGAAGTACATGAAAATTATACAAGGAAGCTAGAACGCTATATAGGATGACCATATGAGCTAATGGTGTGTGTGACATAATTAAAGGCACGTGAAAGATGGATGGATGAGGTGTTATTCAGGATAGTAGGATACCTTGGACTAAAAGTACCACCTCTATTAATTAGAACTAACCCATCATCATCTACTCCACTAGCAATACCTAAGGACATAGAGTTCACGAAAATTCTCAGTACTTCGAATGACTGACGAATACAAAGGTAATCCAAGATGCTAAATTATAGTCACCTTTTTTTTATTTTTTTATTTTTTGTATTTTTCTTACTTTTATTTAATATTTTGTTTTGTTTTAATAACTATCAAGGGGTCAAACTTTATTATTACAATGTTATCATAGTTTTTTTAATTTTATTATTAGTTATCTCTTTTTAATTTCTTTTTACCTTTTTTATCCCCTTTTATTTCTTTTTTACAAGGATGATTATACTTAATATGGGATAAAAACTGCAAAATTTTGTATAATAATATTAAGGGAAGTACAAAAGAATATTCCTTTCGTACTATGTCTTTTTTGATATTATAATTTTTTAATGCTTTTATAGTGTACATTAGGGATAATGTACACTTTAAGTGTGGGAAGAGGTAAATGGGAATTTCAAAGAAAATTTTCAAATTTCGTAAGTTTATTATAATCTGTGTTATTTATTCTTATTAACTGACATCCTAATTTAGTTAAAGCTTATCTAACACACTTTAGGTTATTATTGATTAGTAAGTTAAATTAGTATACAAAAGGATCAAAAATGTATTATTATTGCTTTTATAAGCCTTTATTTAAAAAAAAATATATTCCTTAAACTTGAATGTGTATGTATATAGGGTTGGAAACAATGCTAGTAGCATTACATCATTTAGTAAAAATAAGGCTCGCCCATAATAGGTAAACTTTTCACCACAGGCTTAGCAACTAGTGTATCTGACTAAGTAATTTTCTAGTTGTTGCATACTTTATAACTAATTCTGTTTTTTGTTTGTTGTAATGGCTTAAATGCAGTCTGATTTTGTCCAGTATATGAACTGCAACCTCATTCACCTTCTAGCATTAATTAATGAAAGCTTTGTTGTTTCTTTTTATCCATATTTTAGCAATCAGATAGGATAGAGTAATATAAACTGTCCATTTGTCTCCTTCTGCATGTCTTTGAGCTAAATACACCAACTCATTGTCTCATTCCAATTTGTAAATATATTGTCCACACTACATAGATCCATTGTGGACCTCCACATTTTGTTGGTGAAGCTACACTGAAAGAAAAAATGATCATGAGATTCTTTTTAATTTTTGCATAATATGCTCTAGTTTAGATAGTATAGAAACTCTCCTAATCTATGAAGTGGGAAGCTTGTATTTAAAAGCTTTTTATAGTATGTGTGTTGCTCTAGGACTATAGTCCTTACATTATACTAAATTATGGCAGGTTGCTTGAGGATTTTCTTAATTATATAATAACCTAACAGAGCTGTTAAAGTAGCAATCAAATGCTTCCAGCTTCCATATTATTTTATCCATATGGTGATAAAAAAAGGTTGATTACACCAAATGATGAGGGAAGGAAAGCTTTGTTTTAATGTTGATAAGCTATGAGCCTTACTTACATCCTACTTAATTGTGGTCTTCAGTTGATCAAACACTGATTTGATTGAGTTGTCTATAAGATGTTTAACAATCAAACCAAAAATTAGTAAATTCTCCACTTCTAACCTAATGGATTCATATTTCTATTAACTTTTCTTTGATTTTACCAATAAAATTCATTAATGTTAAGGCATTTTTTGGAATTCTAAAATTCTATAAGCATTTATCCTTGATATCATTCATTCACCCACCTTTTCCCATAATGATTGTTTATCTTAGATTAATCTCCATGCATCTTTTATAAGCAAAACCTGATTCATCAGTTTAGTTGTTGAGATGTATAAGCCATTATGCTTTAATGATTGACATACTTTAGTCTATTTGATCTTGCTTATTCTATCTCCAATTTGCAATCTAAATATAATAAAATTTTCAAGATCCTATCAATTGTATTTGCAATGCCTCAAGGAATCACTAGATGAGAGCTTCAATAAATATTCATAAAAAGTACTAATTTTATTAATTAAGCTTTTCCAACTAGGGATAGTTCTGTACAACTCCAAATATTAACTTTGGTAAGTATATTATCAATGAGAGGTTTGAAGTCCATTTGACTTGGATTGATAGATGATACTAGAATGTTGAGATATTGAAGTGGTAGTTATTGATTTTTGAAGCTTGTTATAGTTGTATTGCAATGGTAGCTACTAAATTTTGAAGCCTGTTATAGTTGACAACCATAAACTTAAGCTAATAGCACTCTCCAAGACAAAAAAGGCAATTTTATCTTTGTGCATGCATAATCTAGACATCCTGTTGAACATTTTGAGAATAGTGATGAGGGTTGAAACATAATTGTCACTTAACTTTGGAAAAGATAAATAAGTCATCAACAAAGTTTAGACTTAAGTTTTTAGCTTCTTACACTATCCATGAAACCTGAAGGATGGATTTAACTTAATGGCTCTTATTAACAACTTATTGAAAACTTCCATAACTAATGAGAATAGGTAAAAGGATAGAGGTTCCCTTTGTATAATACCTCTAGCTCCTTTAATTAGCTTTGAGGGCTCTCTATTCACCAATATATTAATTGATATCGAGGTTAAGCATTAATGAATCTATGCTACATAGGTGATGGGAAACCCATATGTAAGTAGGATGTTGACAATAAAAGGCCATTTAACCATATTATATGCTTTTTGGAAATCAATCTTCAAAGCTTAATTCTTATAGCCTCTCTTCCTAATGTAATACTGGAAGAGCTCATGTACAATAGAGATATTGTCACCAATGTATCTACCAGGTATATAAGCACCCTAAGCCAATATGGTTTAGAAGTACTAATTTTAGCCTTTCTGCCAAATATTTTGAGATGACCTTATAGATGATGTTGCTATAGGCAATAGGAAAATAATAATTTAAAGTAGCCTGATGTTCTTCCTTATGAATTAGGGTGAAAAAGGTTTGATTGATCTCCTTTAGCATTTTTCTCTCCATAAAGGATTCCAAAACTACATCTATATCCAAATGATTAATGAAAGGCTAAATTTTAAAAAAGAAATTTATATTGAAACCATCAGGCCCTAGTGCTTTATATGGGTATAGAGAATTAAGAGCCTTATTAACTTCTTGAGCAATCACTAGTTGAGCCAAATTGTTGGCTTCATAAGAGGAAACCTGGTCTTGTATAGTTTCCTGTATTAATTTTGAAGTAGAATGTGAGATAGACGTGGAACTCAAAAGGTTCGTGAAGTTTTCTTTTGCTACTTTGAGCAATTGGCTTTGAGTTGTTAGGATAGTACCTGAGTATGAGGTAGATATAATTATATTGACAACTTATCAATAAATAATAGCCTTCTGAATTTTTTTTTTTAGTTTTTGTCTCCTTGTTTCATCTATGTGATTCTAAACCTCTGCTTTGTCAAAAAGTAATGGTAATTCACTGGAATAGGCAAAGAATAGGAAACTCCCCTTCTCTCCAGGATTTTTCTCTGCCTTCTCAATAGCAGCTTTTAACTTTTTACCCCTCACAATATCCTCTTTTGGAAACTTAACTCCCACTTCTAGTTCTCTTCTCCATTGGTACAAGCCCTCTTCTTTTTCTACTAAGGTTTAACCTCAAAGAAGGGCTTCTAAAAGGCTTAGAAATTGGAGTAAGAAGTGACTCCCCCTTCCTTAAATCTTGAAGAGTTTCTTAAACTCATATCTATTGTCCCAATTGCTGAACTCTAGCTATAATAACTATCGAAGAAAATGCCAAGTTTGATTCAACTCAACCTAAAGGCACTCGTAAAAAGAAACTAAACATCCAATAGAATAAGGGTATGCCCAAACATTTTGCCAAGGTTATTAAGGATGAAGTCTTATATTCTTCTTATGGAGCTTCTCCAAGCTTGAGAAAAGGATTGGTCCATAACCTTGGTGGGTTATTTTTAGAGTGAAAGACTTGTATTTCTAGTTATTAATGCTTGAGCTGCAACAAGGAAGGGAAAGAAGGGCTTATAGAAGGTATTGTTAATGGAGGATGGTACGCTTCTTTTCAAATTCTCAGTTGAAAACAATTTGAGTGAAATCATAAAACTTTGACCATTGCATATAGGTGAATAGCCTATGTTTAGTAAAAAAAATGGAAGCCTGGTTAATAATGTGATAAAGGTAGCATTGAAGCATTTCCTATATGGGTTAATTTTCATAATATTCCTTTTGAGTTTTAAACTAATTTGTATGGATTCTAAAACAATTAATATAGAAACAATTTGTTTTGCAAAGATTTGCGTTGAGATAAATAGGAATTCTGAATTGCTTGATAAATTACCAATCTTGAAGCTTGGAGAAGATAGGGAATTCAAGAAAATTGAAGTTCCTATCACTTATCTGTGGAAACAAAACTTATTGAGCAAGAGTTAGAAGTCTACTAGAGGGTCTTTAAAACTAGATGGCATGATGAATTGCTGGCCTTAGCCACTTCTAGTGATTAAAAGGAGGACACTCAAACCAACTTGGCAGAAATTAGGAATCCTATAAAGGAGGACAATCAAGTATTAATTAATGTGCTCTCTACTGAAGATGAGACCCCTTAACCATACCCTGAAATACATTATGACAAGGCGGATATCTCTTTAATTGTTAAGGAAATCAACATTGAGGATAATGCAAGGAAAGGAGTACAAGATGAACTTAATGTTTAATTTCCAATTTAGTCACCAGCTCTAGGAGAAAATCAACCAGAAGAAAGGGAAAAAATAAAACAAAAGGGGAAGTCTACACAGATGATACTAGTATAAAATGTTAGAGGGTTCAATGACCCTCTTTAAAAAGCTATGGTAAAGGAGATCTAGTTAGAGAAAAGGCCATGTATAGTAAGGATTCTTGAAACAAAAATAAAAGCACTATAGTTGCAAAGTGTTTCTAAATTTTTGGGTGCATATTAAAAGGTTATTTCTAACCTTTCTTCCCATTGCAATGGAAGAATTTTGTGCTTCTACAACTTTAATAAAGTTTCAGTGTAAGTAGAGGGTGAAAATGACCAGTATATACGTCTAATTAGCTAGATGGATCTAACTTAGGTTTTACATTTACACTCATCTATCCTTTAAATTTCCAGTTTCAAAGGGAGTTGTTATGGAATAATATTTAAGCTATTGAAGTTGCAAACTCATATCTATGGATGACGATTGGTGATTTTAGCTGCAAACAATCAAACCATGAATATGGAAGAGGAAGAGGGTTCCACATAGCATCAGGGAAGAAGTTAGCAAGATTATTCCAGAGGGTACAACTGACTGATCTCAGATTTAATGGCAGACTCCTCACTTGGTCAAACAAGAAACATGGACATATACTAATAAGGAAGAAACTTAATTGAGCACTAGTCAATCCAGCCTGGTTAAATTTGTATCCTTAATCATTTTCTTATTTATTCTAATTTATAATTCTATTGCATTGTGATATAAGGGAGCACCTTTTAATTTTTTAATGCTATAAAATAGTTTCTCTGATTTGGTGAGCATTTGTTGGAGATAAAATGTAGAAGGATATAAATTGTTCCAGTTGATACAGAAATTAAAAAAGGTATAACACGCTCTTAAGCTCTTTATTAACGCTAATGCCAAGAAGATTATGGTGACTAAACAAAAGCTTAAAGAAGCTCATATTAACTATTACAACCATCTTGACAACAACTAATTGAAGACTATTAAAGCACAAAGAATCAGAGAGCATCAAAAGGCTCTCAGATTGTACAATTTAATCTTAAAATAGAAAGCTAAAGCTGATTGGTTAAAAGATGGAGACTCAAACATAAAATATTTTCATGCTTCTCTTTTAGTAAGAAGAAATATCAATAAGCTAGTGGAGTTTAGAGATAATAGTGGGGACTCTTATTTAGGTTAGCCCTTATTATTGAAACTCACTATGGACTTCTCCAAACAATTGATGGGTTCTTTAGATGATACTTCCGAGGGATTTAACATCAAACAATTTTTTGGTTGTTCCTTGAATCAGAATGTCAAGAACTCTCTTATTGCTCCATTTACTAATAATAATTAAAGAGGTCTTGTTTAGCTTGCATCCCTCAAAGGCACCCAAGCCAGATGGGTTCATTGCCTAGTTTTTTCAAAACTCCTAGGAGATTATAGGCATATTATTCACTCAAATAGTCCAGGAATGCGTCTCTTCTTACAGAATGTTGAGGGAATTAAATCATACCTACATTTATCTAATTCCAAAGAAGCTAAATTCCTCCACTTTTGCATATTACATATTGGACCCCAAACTTTTGGTAGAAATTAGAAATATTAAGATGAATTTAAATGAGAAAGAAATTGGTGAGAAAATTGATGAACTTAAAATGATCTTAAGGAAATTGATGAGAAAAGAAATTGATGGGTTTTGATGACTTCGATATTTGAATAGATTTGTTTGGATTATGAAAG
>JANIHZ010000001.1:18123607-18143064 GCA_027478365.1 Erythroxylum rufum
TAATAAATAGAAAGATGAGTTTGTGAGAATTGTGAGAATTATGTATAAAACATAAAGGCAAAAGGAACTAAAAAATAGATTCATTAATTGATCTAAAAAATCTACCTGAAAAAGCGATTTTTTGATATGCTCCAAATTTGAGCTTCTTAAAAAGTTATATTTTTGCTGCCAAAAAAGATATGTCTATTAAAGAAGTGTGTTTTTCTTTTATAATCAAACACTCATTTTTCAAAAAAAAACTTTTGTGGTGAAAAGAAGGACTTATTGACCTCCCCAAACCTATCCAAAAAAGCTCTAACACGGCTTTTTAATTTCAATATTTTTATTGGTTCAAAGCTAGAGAAATAAGTTTCCAAAATTTCTCCTAAAATCTACTTGCTATTTTAATTGGATTGCAATAAAGAAAAAGTTAAAACAAGGGATTAAAGAGTAAAAATACCCGAACCCTCTCGCCATTATCTCGATTTCCGTACTTGAAGAAAAAAATCACAATTCATTGGCCTTTCTGTTCATCTTAGATGGAAATGCTTTTTAATGTTTTTAAAAGATGCTCCTCTCTTCCCAATAACACGTAAGAAAATTGGAAACTATTGGCACATCTGCATCTTGGATGCAAATATCGCTGGATAAGTTTTACTGTCCTTGGTTCTATTGTTACAATTCTGATCTCAACTTACGTTTGCCTGCAAATTGGAGACACGTTAAGCCATGAAAAACAAGAAATACGAGGAAATATATGAAGGCCCCATAAGTTTTACAATCGTTACTGCTTCTGTGTGTATATGTAATAAACACGTAGCTATAACAACTCAATCTCGAGTCATTTATGAAACATGAGAATAAGTGTATACAGATTAGTTGCATGACTCCCTAGATTGCCACAAAGACATTTTCTTTTGTGTGTTTAATTAGGAGTTTGGTAAAAAGGACAGAAATGAAGATCAACATGTAAACTATGAATGAGCCATTTTCCGAGAAACAAGGCTATCCATCATTGGCTTACTTCTTTTGCATACCTGTCTCACCCCATTGGCCACCACTTAATAGAAAGAAAATAGAAAAGAAAAAAAATGAAAACTCTTTCAGACACACAGAAAAGAGAAGGAACATAGAATCAAGATCAAGAAGGGTTAGAGAGACAGATTGTCAGGTATTGAGAGTTACCATCACCCCTGTAGAATTTGTCAAAATCCCATTTATGCAATCTCTTTCAGCTTCTTGGGAAACAACCTTGAGCCATAACATTCTTAATTACCAGCAGAACCTTAACATCTTTGATATATACTTACCAGTTCGATCAATATGGATGCAGCAAAAAGGGCCATGTGTCTAGATGATCCAATTAACCCTCTCATTACAACCACCCTGCAGGCTTCGAGCATTCTTGTCCTATCCCACTTTTTTCACCTTCTCTTGAAGCCCATTGGACAACCTGGACCTATAGCTCAGATCATGGTAAGTTTAGCATTTCCTGTATATATTATTTATAACTATTGGTGTCGGCTCCTGATGCATTCATATATGTTGCCCAACCTACATATGTATTTATTCCATTTAGATTGGTAGTAGAAGAATGAAAGTTCCAGCTGCCATCTTTTTCTCCTTTCCTGGAGTTCATTTTTCCAATTGTAGGATTGCTTTGGAGTGTAAATTTGTGTGCCAACTTACGCAGATGACATGATTTCTTATTTACCAGGCCGGAGTTGTATTAAGTCCAACCTTGTTGTCCCGCATCCACAAAGTGAAGGAATTCTTCATCCAATCTTCTTCAGCAGAATATTATGAAGTGTTTTCGTCAGTTTCTGCCATACTTTTTATCTTCCTGATCGGGCTTGAGACAGATATTCCTTACATAAAAAGGAACTTGCAAAGGTCAAGCATTGTTGCTCTTGGTGGGGTGACCGTTTGTGGGATATTCGGGCTTGCAATCTCTTCCTTTATCATCCAATTGTTGAAAGTTCAACATGACAAGCTCACTTTAGTCTATGTTATCATGATAACTCTTGCCAACACAGCCTCTCCCGTGGTGATTAGGCTGGCAGTAGAGCTGAAATTTGCGACCTCGGACGTGGGAAGATTGGGAGTATCAGCTTCTTTGATCAGTGAGATGTCCTGTGTACTGTGGTTCTCTCTATATTTCGCTTTTAAGTCATGGAAAATGTTCGGAAAGGGGATTCTTTTCCTGCTTATGACTGTGGCACTTATGTTTCTGAACAAGTATCTCAACTCTTGGTGCAACCAGCGAAACCAAACCCAAAAATATGTCACCAACGCAGAGGTCTTAGTCATCTTGTTTCTTCTTATAGCCCTGGCATTTTTCATAGAAAAGTATGAATACAACAGTATGATTTCTTGTTTCTTCGTCGGCTTGATGTTCCCTAGGGAAGGCAAAACCACCCGGACATTGTTGCGAAAACTCAATTATGCTGTTCACAACTTCATCCTCCCAATATACTTTGGTTATGTAGGATTTCAGCTCAATTTAAACTATCTCAACAGTTACAGGAACATAATTGTGGCTGGACTTCTTATATTTTTGAGCTTTGGGGGTAAGATAATCGGCGTGGTTGCTGCTTGTCATCACCTAAAGATTCCTAAAGTTGAGGCCGTTTTCCTAGGCCTTTTACTATGTGTGAAAGGGCATGCTGAACTTTTACTCATTCAGACGATACCAATTAGCATTGTGAGTTTCTCCAAACCTATTCATATATGACTAAGGTTCTAAAGACAGGATGGATCCATTCTAGCCATCTGAATTGCCAATGCATATAAGTAAATATTGTTTTTCCGTAATGAGCTGATATCACATTTGCTTTGTCTAATAGTTGAAGAATATCTGGAGTCAAAATGCACGCAATTTGGTGGTAATAGTGGTAGTGCTTGACACAATTATCGCGGGACCAGCAGTGGCTGTCATACTAAGGAAAAAGGAAAAGTTCTTTTCTCACAAAACTATCCCACTTGAGTTGCATGATCCAGAGAGTGAACTTCGATTGATGTCCTGCGTCTATGGCTCTCGCCACATATCATCCAAAATAGGACTAATCATGGCGTTGAGTGGATTTCTGAAAGCACCCAGCACAGCGTTCTTGATGCACCTAGTTGAGCTCCCAAAGAAACGCCACAAAAAGAATCTGATGTACCATCAGCTGAAAGATGGAGACCAGTACAGTGATGAGGAAGACTATGGTGGGAATGATGTGGTGGAAATCAATGATGCTGTGGATGCTAATAACATGGACAAAGAACTTTTCGTCCACCAACTAAAGGTTGTTTCGTCCTCTGCGAAAATGTACGAGGATGTCTGCGAGTTTGTTGAGGACTTGCGACTGTCCATAGTAATAATCACATTTCACAAGCACCAGCGTCTTGATAAGAAGATGGAGAGTGGCAAGGAGGTCATGAGAAGCACCAATCAAAAGGTTCTCTTCCATGCCCGTTGCTCGGTAGGAATCTTTGTCGACAGAGGGCAGACAGGATTTCAGCAACCAAGACCTGAAGTAGTGCAACATGTTGCGGCATTGTTCTTTGGAGGGCCTGATGATCGGGAAGCATTGGCATGTAGCAGAAGGATTGCTTTCCATCCATATATCAAATTGACAGTCATCCGCTTTCTAACATCATCATCGGCAGAAAACAATGAACAGAAGGATTGCATTGATGACACAACTCACAATAATGATGAAGTGGTAATGGCTATATCAAGTCAACAGATGGAGACTGAGATTGACAATGCCTTTCTAGGTGACTTTCAAAGCAGGTACCTAACTAGCTAGCTACAATCTCCTTGGCTACATGAAGCTGTAATTCTAATTTTCTTTGCTTCAACAGATACGTGACGCAAGGTTCTGTTGGATACGTAGAAAAGTTCACCAGTAATGGGAATCAGACAGCGGAAATTCTAAGAGAAGTTGCTGAGACGTACTCATTGTTCATCGTAGGGAAGGGTGGTCGAGGGCAGTGTCCCATTACCACTGATTTGAGCGACTGGGAGGAGTGTCCTGAGCTTGGCACAGTTGGGGATCTTCTGGCTTCTTCAGAACTTAATATCAATGGTTCAGTTTTGGTCATTCAACAATACCGGCACTCAGATGAATGACATCGGAGATTAGCTATCATATGTGTACATATGTTGTGTATATAAATGCCATTGTGTTGGAAATACACTGGTTCAGTTACAATTAGCTTCACGGAATCTGGTGGTCGCTAAGCTAAACAAAATGCACGTCTCTCGTATAATTTTGATACTGGAGACGTAATTTAACACCAAAACTCAGCGGAGGATATAAAATTCTGGAAACTGTTAACATCTATCCGATTGTCAACGTGTTCCCGGGTATATACCATCTTTTGTAGCTTATATTTGTAATTTGTGCACTAGAATCTTTTGAGAGGCTAGTTTTCTCTCTTTTGCAATAGCGAGATACACTAAATTTAGCAGCAAGCTGGTTACTTATTTTTTATCATCTCTCTCTAACCGAATAAAGATTTTTGCATTTCTTTTCCTGTAAATATTGGGTCAAAGTTGGATGATTTTGATGCATCAGACGAAGAATTCAAGAAAAGAAAAAATGGCATCTGAAAGCAAAATGAGAGTATAATTTTATTCTTTGGCTTCCAAGTTTGGTTCCTAGCATAAACTTGACACACGAGGGAAGTGACAGCCATTATACAACTCACCGCCCGCCCATACACACCCTGTGCCATGTACTTTCAAGTATAGAGAGTAGACCTAAGAATTTACAAAGTGGCTAAGCATACAACCATTTCCTCAGGACTCGGGTTGCTCTGATTTCAATGGTCCCTTGGGTGAGGATGCACAATTCCCATTTTGAAGGTTGAGGCTGTTTGCCACCATAGAGTCACTAACCAAGCCAACATCAACATTATCCAAGTTGAGAGGGCCTCTGATCCTCCGATTACTGACAGATGTGAAAGCATCAAAAGTAGCATTCATTAGAAGACAAATACCAATTGATTGTACACACATTTTAGGCTGTTGTCAACATGATAAGCTTACCCATTCAAGCGGTTATTGATGGCAGTCAGGTCTTTTGAAGGGCTCTGATATGCATGAGTACTTTCTCCAACACACGCATAATAACTTTTTGAGTTACTTGAGATCAGCGCATCCATCTATGACAATCAAACAATAAGAGTTGGTGAAAACAAAACATGTCTCATACGATAAAATTGACACTCAAATCATCACACTTAACCTTTTTACAGGGAGTAAAATAGGTTATTACATTGACCTCCAGGTTGCGCAAATGTTAACTCCACTTTTTTGTAAAAAGAAACAACAGAAACATAATTCAATAAACACAGAGAACAAAGACATACACATACCTTATTGCTCCGCAATGGGGAAACATACACGTTGTGGGATGCAGATACTTTCTTTGGGGACATGTCAGGGAGACTTGGAAATGGAGACACTTTAGGAGATGCGGGACATTGACCTAATTGACACCCAGAGGAAAAAAAAAACTGTTAAATAACAGCTGGACGAGCAGTGACTGAAGACAACTTCTATCAAAATAACTCAAATCTATTTTGTACGATTACCATCTTTATTGTTACTGCTTTCAGAAACCTGGTTGCCTTTTGTGTTTGTACCAGCAGAATCAATCTCCACCAACAAAGGCTTTACAGCAGGAATGAATATTTCGTTGTAGAATGTTATAATATCAATGTGATCCTGCCCTGTCCTCTTTTTCCAGACAACCTAAAAGGGTTAGGAATAGGCAAAAGAAGACATAACAACAGAGGAAGTTCATGGTCAATGGCATACCCCTTTATGAATGGCTACCGACCAATCGACATAAACACTGCGAAAAACTTGTGTTTTACACTGTGGCTGCTTTCTATAGTTACATATAATTTCCCTGAATGTCAGATTCACCTTAGATATCTGCAGACATACCACACAATATGAGAGGAAAATACGAGAATAAGAAAGCTTGATTAGTAAGGAAACAAGTTCGACAAGTTGTAGACATCCAAACCTTGGCAACCCCATAGAAGCAACAAAGGACAATTTGGTCTATATGGCGATTAAAGAAGAGTGAAGTCCGTTGATTAAGTATTTTTTGAAAAAGACGATAAACATTCTCTCTTATATGCTGCTGTGACTGTTGTAATCTTTCAACCATACCATTGATTCTAATAGCAGCCAATTTGATAATCTGTGAAGGAAGAAAAGGATGAAATAAGTAAGCACAAGAACAAAGTAAATCAAGGAAAGGAAGTAATCAAAGTCAAATAAAATAGTGGCTTGCACAATTGTCACTCGGAAAACTCAGAAAATAACATTTTAGTCTTATAAATCTCAACATCGCTTATGAGAAAGGGCATGGGTGGTCATAATATCTATACCATCTTCTTGAAACCCATGTGACCAAGGGATTTATGTTAACTTCATTTGTGAAGCATAAAAACAGCAACCACAAAGTTCAAACATATTCAACTTACAGGGCCTACAGTTCAAACTACAAAGTCAACTTTCCATCCCTAGGTCTTTCCCCCAAAATGCAGGTAGAAGGCAAGGTCTTACATCCAATATATTAAGCGTTTGCTAAGTGCATACAAGCTCATCTTACTATCTTGCCATGGCACACAGGAGAAACAATAAAAGATATAATGAAATTTGTCTAGCACCTTGCTAAAGAAGATATTTATCCCAGTTTCTGCACATGTTTCCCCTCCTCCTCCAGGGATTGGGCGTGTTGGACTGTAGAAGATCCATAATTAGAATGCAGAAAAGAAGTAATAAAGCAGGTAAACAGATATCCTTCTTTTGATGGGTACCAAACAAACAGATAATGTTGATTTTTATGGAAATGAAAACATCAAAATTACCTAGCAAATGCTGACTGCAAAGGTGGTGCAGAAAACTTGGATTTTAAATTAGTGTAGGCCAGTCGACGATCTTTCACTGGTGATGTGAAGGAGTTCCTTTCCACTAATACACTCCGGTAATCTGTGCATGGTCTCTTTGGAGATCTTACAACACTATTCTGACCTGAAAATGATTTTTATAGAAATATGGCGCAGTATGCAATCATCTTGAGAATTATGAATACAATTAAAAGAAAATATCCAAAGCAGAAGAACTATAGAACTGAAATTACCAGGACTGCTTTCATGTTTAGGGATAGCTGACAATTGTGGCAATCCTCCAGAAGAGAAGTTCATATGCATGGCAATTGCATCCAAAGATGGCATTGGTTCTGCTAATAAACCAAGACGAGTTATCTCCTCAGACAGAGTTGGCCTTGCAACTGCCAAAGAATTGTACATTGAGGAACCCTTTTCCCACACCATACTCTCCAAAAGTCGCTCTTCCAAAGAATTTAAGTGCCGCCGCAGCTCCCTTGGGAGAGAATCTTCATGTCTAATAAAACTCTCTATCACTTTACTAAGATCAAAAGCTGTGATTCCAGTTCTTTCTAAAACAGCAGGAAATAACATTGTGATGGTCTTATGTGTTGCCAGAACAAGCTCAGCAGAGCATGCAAGCATACACCTGTGGAACCTCTCATTAGTTAACAAAGAGGTCAAATTAATTGCATGCAATATTTGAGCCTCTGCTGTACACATTGCTTCCAAGACCCTATAATATAGCTTTAGTGCCTCTAATCTTCGATTTTTTGCCCATTCATCATCTGTCAGGATCGTACTCTGCAGGCCAGATCCATGTCGGTCACCAAGAGCACAACTTGGAAATATGGCCTCCAATATTATTTGAGCCCTACGTATTACATCATCAGTTACATCCCTGTCACATGATGCTAGGAAGCGCTCCAGCTGTGCTGAGGGTTTTGAAGGAAGAGAGCAGACAACAGTTCGAAGCCATTTTGCAGTTATCATTGCAGTGCTCACTGGCGTAGCAGCCATCTTGGAACATGAAACACCAAGTATACCATTGGCATGAGAAGCAGGAGAGCGATGGGGAGACAGCGGACTCGTAATAGTCTTTGTTGGGGAGGCCATATGATCAAATTTCCTCTATGCAAAACAACGATTTAGTGACTAAGATTAGCCCAAGTTAAAGTTAAACCAAACGCTATAAACAGATTGCTTCAACATAAGGGCCTTAGAAAATCATGTGCCATGCACTCAACTCACCTTGGTACCACTTATACAAGGTGAACCTCCAGATAGACTCCCTGAACCGAGTAAGACATCCTCCTCATTTATAAACACCCTCTCATCAAGTTCACCCTTATCACGGACTGCTTCGCTGTAATCCTTCTCTAAGATATCCAAATTTAATTGCAAAGATGACTCTTCCATTAAATCTTGAAAATAGATCAAACCATCTGCACCATAGCGAACAAGAATTCAGTAATATTAGACAGCATGATTCCTCCTAAAAGATCGCAGCGATGCATATGAATAAATACAGTGCAAACCTGTGGTGAGATTTGCTATATTTTCATTTTTATTCTCAGTCGCTGAAATGGGCATTTTCTTCAAAATGTCTATTATTACGTTATTGGTCTTCTCCACTGTTCTCCTCAGCTCATCTTCTGAGGCATCATATTTGTTGCAAAGAGATGCAAGCAAGTCAAAACCTTTATCACCTCTCCTTACTGCAAATATATGCAACAATCAAAAAGAGTCGGAACAAAACATTCCACGCTAAAAATTAAGATACAGCAATGGGCAAGGTTATTACCAAACCATTGACAGTTGTCATAGCTGAAATTCCTCAAGCGAGCAGGAATGTGCATAATCAAAACAGCCTGATACAGATCTCATTACTTAGTATGAAAATATATTTGTGATGAGACAAGAAACTTAGTTAAAACAGAAGGTAAAGATCATACAGATTGAACACATCCAAATGAGAGAAAATTCATATAATTTTAAATTGCACGACAGAAATAATTGCGCCTTCATTTTGTGTAACTAGAGCAGTATAACACAATATTGAAGGAATGGAAAAGGGAAGAAGCTAACCAAGACAGATGCCAAGCCATTTGTGCAAGTAACCAAATCTTTAGAATGGCTGAATCCATGCACACGGAGTGCTAGAAACAGCATCCATCCAAAACGATAACAATTTGATAAGTATGTTGTGTCACCAGAAACTGCCGACAGCTCGTCAAGATTTGCATCACCCGTCAAGAAAAGTTCACGATATGAACGTTTGTAATGCCTTTGTAACATTCAAACAGGATATAAAGTGTTATTAAGTCAAATACTTAACAAATATAAACACTTTGAAAAATTGTAATAAAAAATGCAAGAAATGGAATAAATACTAAATGTCATGTGACTGCACTCCATAATAGGGCTGCTGAAGGGGTGATCAGTAAAAAGATTGGAAGCTCTAGGAATTCTATCAAATAAATCTGAGAAGTTATCATAATGATGAGTTTATCTGAGTTTTTTTCTAATTCCTATTATTCAGGATTTTTATCAAATAAATTTACAAATATATCTTTAAAATAAGTTTAACTGTACAATGTTTACAATATTCCTAAATTTCGAAAAGCTTTACATATTGACGTGCTTATGAATTACTTATTAAAATGTGTACAAATTAACCCAGTGAATATTATCTGTAAATTAAGCTGTAAATTGCTATGTGGTGATTATTGATGCAAAGAGAAGAACCGTGATACCTACTTGCTCAAATCGCTCAAGTGCTCAAAATTAGCTTGCAGCTCCTTTGCCTAATGGGGCGGTAAACACCAATTCATAAATCTATAAACAAGTCCGCAAGACTATAATGAACCCCTTTCAAAATTAGACATAGTAAATACCTCCAGTCTGCTCTCCCAGTCTCCACCATACAAATTACTTAGAGTTGGACCAGCCTTGACCACAAACTGAGGTAGCTCCTTGAAGAAGTCTGCAACACTACAAGGTTTACAGCAAAATAGTCAAAAAACCAGCTGGGAATAAACATTGTTAAAATTTTTCTGCACCAAAAGGAGTCCATACTTCAACTTGGCACATCTCAGTATTCTGCATAGAGTGAGCCCAGTATCATCAGAATTCTGCTGCTCATTAAGTCTTTTCTCCTGGCTCAACCTCTTTAAAGAGTATAAAACAAATGCATGCCAAAACCTCTCTGCTTCCTCGAACTAATAAACAAAGTTCAGCCCCATCAGTTTTTCAAACAATTTCCTAATGAATAGATCAAAAGAAACATTAAAGATAAGTTGCAAAACTTACCGTGCCATTACCAAAAGCTGAAGCACTAGTTAGCAAATGTTTTGTTTCTCTGAAGAGCTTCATAGCTTGTGTACAAGTATTCTCATCCAAAGCCAAACCACTCTGCCAAGAAATCCCACGTTATACTCAATAACCAAAAAAGAAGAAGACATAGTCGTAACCACCAAATATATCTTAACAATATGAAAAAAAAAGGTACCACCCATAAAACCAAAATTGCAACACTTCAAATAAAAAATCACAACGGTTTATACCTTGCAAAAGACTGAGAAACGGGCTTGTATTCCATCACTTTCCCCTCCATTGTCACGCGCAATACTGGTTGTTGTATTGGAAAATTTGGGGTCTTTTTCCATGTTATCTGAAGCCACTGGACTCATTCAAAATCTTGAAGAAAAAAAAATCAGTTTCCACTCAAAGCAAATTGGAAACAAAAAATAGAGCTTCCACAATGAAAAATGCTATAACATACGATACCCATCAAATCAAGACATTAGATCAATAGAAAAATTAAACGCCCCAAAATCAAAAACTTTACACTACATATACATGTAATTTCCATAATTTAACACCCAGTAGTCCATATTTCAACAAGTACACAAACATACACACAAGTGGAAGCCGAATTTGAACTAAGAAAACGAAGGCTGAGGAATTGGTACACAACAGGAAGGAGAAACATATGGCTTTGAGAAAATATGTTAAAAGGAACCTAATTGACCTGTAGATCCAACTCCAAACAAGCCAAACCCTAGCTCAAGCTCCTCCAATAATGGTCTAAACTTTCCAAAAAATCAAGCACTACAACAACAAATCCAGAACGAAAGAGGAAATCTAGAACTATTAACCCTCTCTTTTTGCCACTTCCTCACTTTCGCTCTCTATCAGAGGCTCTTTCTCTCGCTCTCTTTTTGAGGAAACCCTATCACAATCTATCTCTCTCTACAAGCGCGGGAAAATCCAACATGGATATGCACATACATACATGTCATGGCGGCAGCGCATGCATCCACATCCAATTGGGAGATGCCACGTCTCACGTTTCTGTTGTTTTACCGCCAAAACAACTCAATTGTTAATAAATTTATTCTCCGTCTAAGTCGCCGTTATCTCGGAGAAGGTGAAAGATTGACGGAGTCAGTGGAATCGACTGTTACTGGCCTCGGGAATTGGAGGTGTCCGTTACTTTGTGTGGGGCCCAACTACTGGAACTAAAGCTTTCCGTTGGGTTAAGGAAACAATAGATTTGAAATAAATAAATATATATATATATTTTTAATCTTTTAGTTTTGAATTACTGAATTGATCAACGAATAATAGGTTGAAGACTCCATTTGCGATACAGCGTCGTATCTTCTGTTCTGTGAGCTTTTCTTTGTTTCGTTTGTTGTGTTGTGTTGTGTTTCTACCGTCGTCACCTCTCTCTTCGACTTCATCCTCTCGCATTTAGTCTCATCTTTTCCTACTTCAACACTTTAGCTTCTCTGAAAGAGCTCTTTCTGTCTCTATCTTTGGATAGACTGTAAGGGTTAGTTTATTTTATGAATGCGTCAAGTCTATTTCTGTTTGGTAGTTGCTAATTATGCATATAGAACCTTAGATGAAATGGGAAGTGCTGATGTGAAGTAGAAATGGCTACTTGCTGATGTTAATTGCTTCTTGATATTTCTCCACTTTAGTAGGTTGAAAGTAGTTGGGAAATTGGGATGTTAAAGGGAAGTGCTAATGTGGTGCAGAATCTGGAAATGAGACTGAGAAAAGGGGTTTTCCCCAAAAAGTGGTCAAGCAACAATATGTCTCTTCTTCTTTGTTTAAGTATACCATTGAAAGTTGAAGCAGCCTACCCGACTTTTAATTTGAATGGATCTATCACGAAGCAGGGATAAAACAGCTATAAATTTTCTCACTCTAGTACTTAACAGAGCCAAAATGAAGATTTTTTTTGTGTCGGACTGCAATCGGGAGACGAGAAATAAAAGGTTTCTTTTTTTCGAACCTAGAGAACATCGGGACAATAAAGTCTGTTAGTTTCGAAATCAGGAGATGCAGGTAACACAATGGAGTAGCCAAGTTAGAGTTCATGTATGTGCAGAAATCATGTTTTTTTTCCCCCTAATGTTCTTAATAGTATTTGTAGTTGCATTATCATGGGTGTAAAACTGGCGGGAGTGAAGGTTCTAACTTGAAGAGTTATTGCCTTTGCTTTTTATCTGTACTAACTTTTTCGAACCACGAATCTTAAAAAATACAAAATTGTTGTCGGTAAAATTCTCTTGGCCTGTCGAGGCCGTGGTTTGAGTGAGGTTTCTGGGTTTTAAGTGAACGTTGTTGCAGTATAGCTCAGGAGCAGTGTTAAAATTTGGAAAGATAAGTGATGTTAGGGAGTGTTGTTAGCATTACCTATGATTAAACTGTCTGTTGATGCTTTTCATAATTTGTTTTGCAGCATGAAATTGTTAAATATTCATACACTCTTGCTATTCTCGGCAATTTTCCGTCTCATTTTGATTATGTATGGAGAATGGCAAGATGCTCATTTGGAGGTTAGATACACAGACGTAGATTACATTGTCTTTTCTGATGCTGCTGCATTGATGGCTTCTGGGCAATCTCCTTATAAAAGAACCACATATCGATACTCGCCTTTGCTTGCTCTCTTACTGACTCCTAATTCAATCATTCATCATTCTTGGGGGAAGTTCTTCTTCTCTACTTCTGGTAATTAAACTTCTAAACTTCTGGGAGGTGTTTTTATTTCAGTCAATAGTCTTAGATGTTTATGACTTCTTACCTTCCAGATTTGCTTGTTGGATTATTTATCCACAACATCTTGAAGCAACGTAAGGTGCCTGAGGTTTTATGTCTCTACTCTGTAATGTTATGGCTCCTTAATCCATTTACTTTCACCATTGGAACTCGAGGAAACTGTGAGCCTATTGTTTGTGCGATGGTTTTGTGGATCTTTATCTGCCTTATGAATGGTATGTTTCTGCTTCTGTTCTCAAGAAGTTGCTTAATGTGCAGTTGATTTGTCAAGATGTTTTCTTGTTAATCTATGGCAAATATTTTATCCGTATCTTTTTTCTAAACTTAATGAAGTAAATGGAATCCTACACAGTAGCAATGTGGTATCTAGTTCCGCTTTCCATTTGCAAGGTTTTATAGGGAATGTTCGCTTGCAATCTAAATGTTTCTTCACATTCTTAAATTTCATTTACTTTAATGTTTCAAACTTGGAGATACTTTTGTGATAGTCAGAAAAGGATGAGAGTTTAAGAAAATTTTCTTTATTTTATGTTATGGCTCTGAGATGGCCAAGAAAGGCGAAGATCAGAACTTTGGGAGAGGAAAGTCTCTGTTTGACCTTAAAGGTGTTTTATGGTTGATTCCAGTGCCCATTTAACTTCAATGTTTGCTGTTTCTGCTGTGCAGGTAAAGTTATACAAGCTGCAACTTGGTATGGCCTTCTTGTCCACTTTAGAATATACCCTATAATTTATGCACTTCCCATCATTCTGTGTCTTGATCGACAATTCTTTCAATATGGACAAAAGCCTCTCCTTATGAACTGGAAACCTATTCAAAACAAGACACATCAATACAGCATGAAGTTTTCCAGTCAATACAATGTATCCGCTGCATTGAGAGACATATTTACAAAAGAACGAATTATGTTTGGACTGGTCTCAGGAACTGTTTTCATCCTTTGTACTGCTCTTTTCTTCTATATGTATGGATGGGAGTTCTTAAATGAGGCACTCTTGTACCATCTTACTCGCACAGATCCAAGGCATAATTTCTCAATCTACTTCTATCGCTTGTATCTCCACTACGAGCACGAGTTTTCATTGATGGAAAAGCTGTTTTCTTTTATACCTCAGTTGATAATACAAGTAGTTTTCATTTGCTGCTTTGCGCAAGATCTTCCATTTTGCGCGTTTCTGCAGACAATGGCATTTGTGGCATTCAATAAGGTTTGTCCTCTATGATTTTGATCAATCTTTTATAAACTGCTAAATTTAGCCTTTCATATCTATTAGATATTGGAAATGAGGAGAACTCTTTTCACCGGTGACACATAATTGCACAATCCCAGTGATCAATAGATCGTGGATCAGAATGCAATAATCTCTATTGTTGTTATAAATGCTAGTATGTCATGTGACTCTTCTCTTTAAACAGGTGATCACTGCACAGTATTTTGTCTGGTTTTTTTGTTTGCTGCCACTAATATTGCCGTGGAGCAAAATGAAACTGAAATGGGAAGGCCTATGCTGCATGCTATTCTGGTTTGGAGCTCAGACTCATTGGTTGATGTGGGGTTACTTGCTTGAATTTAAGGGAAAAAATGTGTTAATCCAGCTGTGGTTGGCAAGCTTGGTGTTCATGGTTGCCAACACCATTGTATTGATCATGTTTATAAGGGGGCATAGATATTCTCCAATGTTTAAACAGTTACAGCCTGCAATTTCCAGAAACGTAGTTAAATCTGAATGAGCATTGAAATCTACAGGATCTTTGGTCCTGACATGGAAACTTGAAATGTTCATCTTGTGCGGAGGATTTTGCATTGTATCATCTTATACGAATTTCATGCACTTTTTTTCCCCCTCTATTTCGTGACTATACGGTCAACAATTATACAAAGTTAGTGCCAAAAATTCATTAACAATTGAACAGAAACCCCAATTACTTAAACAAAAATAAAGAGAGACTGGATTTTGGAAGGCCCAATTTCCACCAAGTGCTTGTTTTAGTGGCAATATTTGGATATTTTCAACCTACAGGAATCTGCCGAAGGCCTGTAAGAATTCTACTTCATTTGTGAAGGTTGAGTTGGCGGCCGGAGCATTCTTCCCATTCTTCATCATTTCATTAAATATGTAATGGTAAATAAACGTGATGAAAATGATTAAAAAGAAAAAAAAAATGGTACATGTAAAGCATTTCATCAACGTCCAAGCCTGTCATTTAGATTTGCCAACCATCCTTCAGGTCAGGTGACATGGTGACGAAGAGAGTGCATGTCGTATCAGGCAGTACATCTAATTTTCCTGACCCCACCGGTTATGTAGAATCTTATGTTGGATAAAAAAGAACATTGCCTGGTAATTTGATTGCCCCCTGCAGCAAAATGTTTCTGTAAATGACTGCTGACATCATTAGAAGTTCAAATAGTATATGTTGAACAGTAACCTAATGGATCAACTGCCATGTTTGCAGCAGCAAAATTGTTCGTATGTAAGAAAGTGAAAATGGTAGATTGAGACAATTAAAAGCATCTATTCCAGACCAAACGATTCTTAAGACCGGCAAGTCCTCACCCGTTCTGTTTATAAATATGCAGACATTCCTTGGGTTACACAACCACATTGGGATGTAATTGTATCTGTTAACATCTTAACATACATGGTTCCATTTGGGCCAGATTTAATTGAATTTGATTCCATGGCTTCACTACAATTTCAAGGACATTGGATTGTATGCCTTCATCACGGGGTCATTTCACATGGCTATTTGAAACTGCAAAAATACTGCAAAGCACGCGGCACTCTTTAAATTTGCTCATATTAAATTCTGATATCTTTAGTTTCTTCTTTATCCCATATTTGATGCTAAAAAACACAAGAGATTAAACAGATTCAGAAGATAGACCTTATACTTCTGACGGCAAAATGTCCAAAACACATGCATAAGAACATAAATTGGAAGAAAAATCCCGACTGAAACCTGTACTTAGGCATACCTGGTTGTTACTGCAATACAGTGCCAATAAGAAATGTTGCTTGGTTAAGCAAGCAACTCTATTTGATACGAAAATCATATGCGATGTCGAGTAGATATGTGGCTTACGTAATTAGACCTGTCAAATTCGTCGTTGAAATATTGTTTGTTCCGATGATAAAGTCAGTTTCTAATTCAAGAGTAATCCAAGAACGTATTTGTTTGCATGAAATTCAAGTGTTCTATCTCCTACCCTCTCATTTATATTTGAGAACGTCAGTGAAATACTTTTTTTCTTCAAATCTCAAGTGCAGCTTAATCGGATGACGAAGATTAAATGTACTTTGTGAGCTTCTCAGTATGAAAGAACAAACTCAGGAACTCCAAATATGGCTCGTTAGTTTTGTATGTATCAATTTCTCCTCAAATTTCACTTATAAACCTCTTAAATGAAACTGACGTAACAGAGCTGAAAGGAAGAACTTAACGGACTTTTTAGGAAACGGTAGGCCTCGTAGAGGTCCTTTGGTAGGTCTTGTGTATGTGAGGAAAAATAATTCGACTATATGAGAGGCTAAGCGAAAGCATAAGAGAAGGGTCATTGACAAAAAGCTGATTTCTTCATCCTAACTTATATTAGTATTAGGGTTTCTCACATATTAATGAACTTGTTTTGTAGGCTTAACAAGATTTGTACTTCCTACAACTTCAAGAGTGAAATGAGTTTTACCCAGATTGATTTTCTTTTTTACTGTTCTAGAGATGATCGGTCTAGTCATATGACAACTTCACCTCCATTCTTGATGTCTCTTCTCTTCCTTCTAAGTAGTTTATCATCTTTTGATAGTACAGCTGAACATAAATCTGCTCTAGTTTATGTGCTAGGTTCATCTTTCGGGTAAACTTCTAGGTTGGTTTAATTTAAAGGTCGAGTTTGAGATGAGGCTAAATAAACTCCTAAGCGAACTCACAGGTGAAAACACTAATTTTTTTATCTTTCCCTAGAAGATGAGAGTGAGTGGGACTTAAGGTAGACATTGGGAGAGGGAGACAAAAGCTTCAATAAGAGATAAATGTAAAACGATATCCTATCTTCTCAAGTAAAGGCCCTCTTAGATTATGACAATCCACTTCTTTTAAAGGAATTGTTGTTAAAGGAAGAGAGGTTATTAGAGGTAGAGATAATCAATCAACAGGTCTGCATATTGCCCTTCCATTAGTTCCTTAGAAGGAGGATCTCTTAAAGAAGAGAAAGAGGGCAACTTCCCAACCGCCTATATAGTTCCAATAAGCCCCTAAGACTAACCTAATCATCTAGATTGATGTCGAAGATAAACCAAAGCAAGCGTTGGAGCACCTGTTTCAGTTAGGGTGTTCTAACCCTGTTCTTCTTAATCTGATCCACATAATTATGTAAATCTTACATAAATATGTTAATAATATTTAATAGAATATGATTGGAATTGGTTAACCGGAACAGAGGATATGATCCCCTAGACCATTATAAGGGTATAATTGTCAATTACGAGGGTAACAAACTCGCGTCCTCGGTCTTTGTCTCCAAGTGGGATATCAAGTTCAAATAGTTGATATTCGAGAAAGTTATAGTCAATAAATAAATATGTTGTAGCTCTTGGTTTATGCCTGAGAGCTAATCAATTTTGTAGCTTAGTAAACAAATAAATTTAAAGGCATTTTTTATCTTATACATATTTAAGTATATAAGATAAAGTTTACGAGATAATTATACATTGTAAATAAAATAATGAGATTATAATAATTATGAGATTTATATTATATTTATGTATAATTCTTAAATTATTTCTAGTTATTGTTTTATTAATATTGGACACTAATAGAATACAAAAAAACTAGTACATATTTTGTTTTTAATTATGAAGGAAGTAATTGATGTTAGATGATACTAAACAAAAATGTGGATTCTTATTAGAGACTAAGTTAACTGAAATGACCACATATGATAAATTCATTTGGAACATTACTTGTATGTCTATGAATATTCTCATTGTGATGAATGTATAAGTAATCCTTTAACTTAAGATCTCCAAAGTTATCTTATATAAGAATTGTTATGTTTTGATACTACTTATGACTTACCCTAAATATGGATAGTTCAGTCGGTATTCATTGGATGTAGCATTAATAATATAGAGATAGTTGCGTGAAGATAGGATTCATCACCCTAAAGTAATTAGAGAGAATATTTCATTGTTTTCGATTATTATTGATTTGGCAAATCATTGGCCAAAGTGGAATAATATTTTATAAATAGATTACAAATGTCATAAATTGAATATGATTGGACTCAAATAGAAGAAAATTAATTTTATATTCTATGTCTAATCGAAATATTGTATAATGAAAGGATTTAATTATATATAAAAATCATACACGAAAAGGTTAGTCAAAACCAGTTTTGATATTTCTAAATATTTTAGTGGTTATGATATATTGCTAGACATCAATCTTGATCTATGAATATAAATTGTTTAATTAGAGAATTAAAGATAAACTAAAGAAATTTAATTTATCTAATCTTAAATATGATTTAAGATTATAATTTATATCTATTGCCAATATTTTTGGGAACCTAATGAGTCACAAATAAAGAATAGGTTAGAATAAAGGTATTTTAATCTAGTTGGATTTGATTGTAAAGTTTGAGAAATTTTATAATTAAATAGGAGATATTTAATAAATAAGGATCAATATGAGATATTAGATCTTATTTGGAAATAATTTGTATTTAATTAAAATAACTTGTAATTCTAATTAAAGTTTAATTGAAAATATCCAAAACCTATTATTACTAGGCTCTAATGGAGGTAGCACTCGTTACTTTAATAGTTGCAGAGCTCTCTTAATTTGTTCTTTAAATATTGTTAGAAGTCAGACATTTATGCGACTGTAGTAGTTGAGATAAGCTATTTTTAGAAACGGTTTAAAAGATAAGGCAAGAATATGATCAAGCTTTAGAATAAGGTACAAATTAAGATTAATATTTTATTATGATTGAATTGTTAATCATTTTATAGAATTAAAATGATATTGATTTTCAAAAAATCAAAATATGAAAAAAAAAAGTTTCTTAATTATTCCATTACGTGCAGGATCAGATCCTAGCATGATTTTCCTATAATAATATCATAGCCAACTTTAATTTTATAATTTGATTAAAATTCTGGATTTTTATAAATCTTGAATTATGGAATTGAAATCATAAACTTTAAAAATTAGATTAAGATCTAATTAACATTAAGGGAGTGTTTGGTTCATGAGTTTGGAAAATATTAGTAGCTATGAGAATGAAAAATGTCCATTGGTTATATATTATTATTGCATGAACAGTTTTTTGATATATGAATTTTGGGGATTACTCTGTACCTTCTAAATATGTGAGGAATAAAAGTTGTTCATTCCTTTTTTTAGTAAATAATATAATTAAATCAATTAAATATAATTAATTAAAATTAAATATATTATAAATATAATGAATTAGAATATAGTAAATATAATTAATT
>JANIHZ010000001.1:18238487-18249195 GCA_027478365.1 Erythroxylum rufum
ATCACATTTTTCACAAAAATCGCATTTATAGACACATATGCCGAGAAATGCCATGAATGCAAGTACAGGCATGTGCAAGTACAAAAATTGTCATTCATATATATATATAGGCCAAACTATGCATGAACATGCCGAGATACGTATACACACTCATAACCCGTCCCAAATTACTATTTTACCCTTCCCATCAGTGATGAGATATTACATCCATGATCTAATGAGACATAGTGTTACTTATAATACAAGTTATTATATCTCATTAGACAAATAAACAATAGCTTACAATAAATGACAACATCAAAATACATAAACAAGTTATTCCAAACTTAAGTTGTTTTATACTCTTCTTGCCTTTTAATGAAATAGACCTCAAAAGAGAAAATTTTGAATTGAATTCATTCAAGACTCCTGGTCTTGATGGACCTAATGCTTTCTTTAAAAAAAACATAAAACCTGACAAACCATATGGTCTCCAAAGCAATTATGGTATTCTTTAAAAGCGGAAAAAAAGCTAAAATAATGGAACATAATTCATCTTTAACTCATCCCTGAGAAACTAAATGTGAGCTCAATAAATGAATTATGACAATTTCTTGTTATAATGTCTTAGACAAGATCATTTTTGAGCTGACTACATTAAGATTAAAGGAACCTCTAAATTTTATTATTAATTCATCTTAAGGAGCCCACCAAAGGAAGAAGCGTAGGGAATAATTTAACACTTGAAGAGGAATTTTTCAAGGGACACAAAAGTAAGATGATAATGAGAAATTATGCTTTGAAAATTGACCTTAATAAAGCCTTTGCCTCAATCAAATGGTGATTTTTCATAAACACACTTCATGCTTTTAGTTTCCTAGATTGAGAAATATATTTCTACAATTTCCTTCTCAATCCTGGTGAATGGGGAATAAATCAAGTCCTTTCAAGGTGATAAGTGCCTCAAGCAAGGGGACCTAATTTTGGCTTACTTAATGACTAATCATGATTCTTCGATGTGTGTAAGTTTTAATTGATTAACCTCGATAATCTCCAAGCGCACGGGTCGTTCACATAGAACCAAGGTGTCGATCCCATGAGGAGGGATAATCTAATCCTAAAATCTAAGGCCAAAATAAATCGCAGAAATTCAAAATGTAACGAAACTAAAATAAGAATTCAATTCAAATAGTTAAATCAATTCAAGAATCAATTATAAAAATATTAAAAATTTAGCAATTGCAACGCACACTCAAGAATTAATCTAAGGAAGTACCAATTGAGAGAAAGGAAATTTTACCTATCTTTAACGCTAACCTAATCGATTATGAATTACTGGATTATTGGTTCTAGATGATCTAAGGTTGATTACTCTATCTCAAGTTATAACCATTAACCTTAATCAGATTATAGAAGTTGCAATTTCTCAATTAACAACCTATCCAAAACCTAATTAGATCTGAAGTTGTCTAATAAACTATCGGAAACCTATGCAAGATCTCTCTTCACACGATTTACTAATTTGATTTAATTCTTGTTCTATTAAATCGCCTAACTCTCATTCGCCCAATTTAATTAATTTTCACTCGATTCACCCTGTCAGTTTATCACCAAATTATACAATTGCAGAAATTACATCACAATAAATCCAGTAAAATGTAAACAATCAAATTTTATTAAATCAAAGATAAAACTCCCAAGGTGAGTTTAGAACATCTCAACATTCAAAAATCCTATCATTAATTGTTATTCCAATTTTATACAACAATAAAATTGAAAATAAACAGGAATACGATTTGAACGACTGATGGGAGGCAGTGACGTCGGGAATCTCTTGATCTAGGAAGTACGTCAACTCAGCTTCTTCTCCACTTCTCTTTTCCTTCTCTTTCTCAATCGGCCCGAATGTCTCCAAAACTTCTTCGTTCTTCGATATTGACCTTGAAATACTAACAAATACGTTAAGGTACCTCAAAAACATAATAATTAAGCTCAAAGAGTTGTACTAACCCATAAAATACTTAAAACATAAATAATTAACATACTAACACAATTCTAACCTAAACATATACTAAACGATTGAATTAACCATTAAATACATATCAAACTAAGCCCTAAAACACGATACAATTCACACTTATCAATGACCTTATATATCGGGCTTCTTTTAAAAATGCTAGCTCAAGACATTAAGAGTTATAAGAGCTTCAAATTTCATAAAAATGTAATAAGAAAGAGATTTTTCACCACATATTTGTAAATGGCCTCTTGATAATATATTAAGTTGATCTAAATTTAATTCAACTCCCTTCAATCAATTATCAGATTTGTCTATAAATATAACTAAAATTTACTTATATATTTATGATGATTCTTTGGGAATGGTTAATGTTCTATGATCTCTTAAGAGATTCTTTAAAATATCTTGACATCTCATTCTCTAACAAAATACTAACCTTTCGAGACATTATGCCTCTCATTGACATAATTCAGAGGAAAATAGGTCATTAGAACAAAAAATTCCTCTGTTATGTACGTAGACTTTAACTTGTTTATGTTGTACTAATACAGATTCATTGAACCTCCCATATGTTTTTGCCATTGAATCTAATCAAGGAAGTGAAGAAATTATTGAGAAACTTCTTATGGTCAGTCTTATAAGGGAAACAAACAAAGCCAAAGTAAATTGGCAAGAAGTTGCTCTTATAAAAATAAGGAGCGTTAGGTAATAAATAAATCAGAACTACTAAAAAAGATGCTTATGGCAAAGAGAAATGGAACTTGGTTAAAGATTCTAACTAAATATGGGTAAAATGGATGCATCCTAAAATAATTAGGGATCATAATTTATGGATCATTATAGATAATGCATCTTATTCTTAGACCCTAAATCAATGTTAAGGTTGAAGAATGCCTTTATCCAAGAAACCATAGTTAAAATAGGAAATGAAACGATAATATGGTTTTGGTTTAACAATTGGGACAAACTTGTTCATCATTACAAGCTTTAAGGATTGGAAAACCTCAAACGTCTTATTCCATAAGTTCAAAGAAATCATTAAGGTGGGAGATTGGCACTACAGACATAAAGGTTTCAAGTTGATTATGATTTTTGTTCCATCTTACAAACCAATACTAGTTCAAGAAGATAAGATTCTCTGGATGGGAAGTAGCTTAAGATGCTTGACAAATAAATAGATCTGAAATTATTTAAAGCTCGCTTTAAAAGAGTAACAGTAACCATATGTGGTTCAAGAATAACTCCCCCAAAGCTTGTGTCCTACAATGGTTACCATTCAAAAATAGATTACAAACCATGGATAGATTATGTAAGCTTTGGCTCCAAGCCCCCTAAGAATCATGAGCATCTCCCGCTGCAATGCAACTTCACTCGCATGTTTTAGTATGAAACTTGAAGGATGTGTAGAATCCATTTCTTTACTTAAAGTTGGTCTCAATTAATTAATTAGACTGAACATGTAGGTTACATATACTAAGGTAACCTACAAACTTTCAAGTTGATGCTTCGTTATGGAATTTATGCCACTTAGGAGGAGAGGAATATAAGAACTTTTCAGAATCAACAAAGGAATATTTAAGACTTCATATACGTTCAAGTAGATAAGAGTTATGATCATTTCTAAGGAGATCCTTAAGGGCATGAATAATGAAGTAGCTTCTATTTGGAATGTATTCCAACATCTTATCATCATTGAGGCTTCAAGTTAATTCAGCACTAAAGTCTTTATGTTGCAGCTAGAATGGTTTGCCAAAGTTTATTCTTTTCTTGCTCCCTTAGTCCAATAGGCAACAATTTCATTCTTGGGTAGTTCCCTCCAGGGACGTAGCCAGCCAAAAAATATAGGGGGGCCCAAAACAAATTTTTTAAAAATCTTAGGGGGCCTAAACCCTAAAAATTATATTTTTATATAGAAAAAAATTAAAAATTAAAAAGAAATAACTTTTTTAAATTTTCGCCGGGCCTAGTGCCCCACCTGGCCAAGCGTGGCTACGTCCCTGGTTCCCTCGATTCTAGTTTTGGGAGATGCTTTTGATTTAGTTTGTTTTGTTTGAGTAATACAATAGTACTATTATTTATTTATTTATTCTTTTTCTTTTTATAAAAGGTTGTAATTCTTATCTTCACAGTTCAACAAATACATAAATATCTCCTATCTTACAGATATGGAATAAACTATTCTTTCTTTTTGTTATAATTGACAAAGTTTATGTTGAAATATAAGAGTGGGAGTTTGTCCCACATTAAAAAAAGAAAGAAAAGAAGATTAACATATAAATCTAGTGAGCTATTCCACCTATCACTAATTGGTTTTAGGATGGAACCTTACTTAGACTTATATGTGGTCTAACTTTTCTTCTCGTGTGGGCCTGTAGGTCCATTGTAAATTCTAATATAGTATCAGAGCGGGTTGCTCTTATGTTAGTCGTTAACACCTCGAAATGATAGATTATGTTACGTGTTAGATCCATACATGAGGGGGTGTATTGCAATATAAGAGTGAGAATTTGTCTCACATTGAAGAAAGAGAGGAAAGAAGATTAACATATATGTCTAGTGGATTACTCAACCTATCACCAATTAGTTTTAGGATGAAACCTCACTTAAATTTATGTGGTCTAATTTTCCTTCTCGTATAGGCCCATTATAAATTCTAACAGTTTATTTTTTTATTTTTATTAATTTTTAATCTTAATTAACAATCGCCTACCGTAAGTAATTACCAACCACGAGTCACAAATTATTTTCTCTCGCATTAATAGTGATCAGTTGTATCCTCTTAAAATCAATACCTGTATGGGAGTCGACCACAAGTTGTAGCAGTCTGGAAAATGGTTTATCGGTGGTTTTAGCTGGGTTAAGATACTATGGTTCTTGCCTTGGCATTTTCAGCCAAGTTTTTCACATTTTCTTGGAAAAAACATACTGAAATAGACGGAGGCTAAAAGTTGAAGCAATGGATGATTCTACATATTCAAGATAGATATATTTGTCACGCTTGTTCATTGGATGCTATCTAACAAATATTTCTGCTGCAACACTGTGCTGGTTCAACTTATGTACCACATTTCAGTAAACTGTCGGATGTTTCCTTTACACCAAGAGGTGTTTCAGCTGTTACTTTCCGCTTATTCAGCAATCCGTCTCCAAGATGCTACAAACTAACTGTCAGTTTACTACTCTTCAGCGAACCTTTTCAACTTTCTCCAACATTGTCTTTTAGTAACTAAAGGTTCCCAAGCAGAGCAGAGCAAGGATAAGTTTGGTTGAGAAGATTAGTAAGCAAAAGAAAGAAGATAATTTAAGCTAGGGAGAACTGCCAAGATAAATCAATAAGTGTTAGATGATTTTATAATTAATTAATTGATTGAAATTTATAGCAGAGAAAGAAATTATTAAATAGATGCACAAAAAAGTGAGGAGAAAAAAAAAGCTAAAAATAGGAGAAAAATAAAAAAAAGTAAAAGCCACTCTTATTTATGACCCCACAAACCATTAGCAAGCATTAACAACAACAGCGACGCCACTAATAACATAGGCAAGAAAACTAGGACCAAGATCATTCATCATCAGTCAATTTGTCTCACACTCTCATCAATTTTTTTCTTTCTTTAGGTTTGTTCTTCGATCTGTTCGTATCCTTCTCTCTTTTCTTTTCTTTATTTTAAGTTTTTGTTTTGGTTGTTCTTTGTTCTTTTCACCTGTTCCAGATCTTCTTGCAATTTCATGCTAAAGGATTGAACGTTTCGTCAGATTTGCTACTTGTTTTTTATTTGCTTCGACCTCTTATGTGCTTTGATTTGGTGGGTACCGTTTGGTTTTGAGAGACCTGAAGCTAATGTACTGGGTTTCTATTGTACGGTCTTTCTACTATCTATTCAATTCTACAATGAGGTTGATATAAGTCCTGGGATTTGTGTTCCTGTCTTGTATTCAATTTCATTACATCCTTTTCAGGGCATTTTAAAAGTTGCAGTGTTTTTTGTTCTGGGAATGGCGGGTTATAATCTTCATATCTCCATAAGTTCTTAAAATTTTTATTTTTTAAAATCGGTCACTGGATGCATCTTTCTCTGGGTTGTGACCCCAAGAAATTTTGAATCTTCTTAGTCGGATACTTCTGTTAGTGACGGATGCGATTAAATTGTTTCTTGTCTTTCTGTCTTTGGTCGCGAATTAGGATTAATAACGGTAGTGCAATTATATCTATTTGGTTGCAGATTCCCAAAGTTCTTCATTTGATTTTTGTGATTTTCACTTGAATAACTTGCAGTAGTTTGAAAGGTTATTAATGTCTGTTTTATTGGTCATTCTTTTAATCTTAAGTGTAAGAGTTGAAAATGGTTCCATAAAATACCTGAATTAACATGTCAAAGAGAAGTTGCGTAGTTGATCTATGTCATTGAGATTTGCCACAAGGATACTATTATACTTAACATATTCAACCAGGCAGAGTTCCATTTCCTCTGCGTTGTTGCAGGTAAACCAGCTTATTCTGCTCTAGAAAATGTCTTCAGGGTCAACATCCAAGACCAAATCCAAAGATAAGACCTCTACCAGGTCCAACAAGGAATACCAAAAGGCATCCATTAAGCCCTCTGGGTCTACTAACACTATAGCTGCCAGTCCAGCAAGCTGTTATGACCCCATGTCCGGGACTTTCCATCCTCTTGAAATTCCATCAGGTGCTTCACCTCCACCTTTAAATGATAGTGGATCTTTCAAGATTATCGATGACACTGATGAGCATTCCAGTAACCCTCATGAAACTGTACCTGAGTATGACCCAGTTTCCAACAATGGGAGCTGCTCTGGTGAGTCAGAAGACCCAAAAGAGAAGTTAACAAACTCTATCAGGTTAGAAAATGTGCCTGGACTAGAGAATGATAACCGTGAGAAGATTCGTTTAAAAAATGAGAAGAAACACCAGCGTCAGAAAGAGAGGCGGCCACAAGAGTTGCATGAACGTTGCACTGGATATCTAATGTCAAGAAAGCTAGAAGCATTGTCACAGCAACTCGTGGCAATGGGGTTTTCCTCTGATAGGTCAACTGTGGCCCTTGTCCTAAACGATGGCAGATTGGAAGAATCAGTCAACTGGCTTTTCGAGGCAAATGAAGAGGAAGCTCATAGCAACGAAAGTAAGTTTGTAGGTGGTAGTAACTTAAAAATAGATATTAGTGAGGAGCTTTCTCGGATGTCAGAAATGGAGGTGCGTTTCAAATGCTCAAAAGGGCTGTTGTTGCTTCTGAAGGGGATCTTGTGAAGGCAGAGGAGACATTGCAAGCACAAAAGAGAGAAGTACTTGCTACTCCAATCCGAGAAGAAACATCTGTTGCCGAGAAGCTGAACAAGTCACCAGTGAAGCGTGTCTCTACTGCTTCAATTATGTTACAGCCGAGCAGGGATGAAAGAGACTTAAATTATATGAGAACAGTAAGCATGTTGCCAAATTATGCAGAATCTGCAAGCAGACATCTGCAGCTTTTGAATCAGCGGAAGGCACTGGCTGATAAGAGGTGGGCTCCTACAGTATCAAGCCCTTCGTTCTCAACAGCTGTTGACCTGCCTTTTCAAGTAACACCTGTATCAACAAAACTGGAGATCCGGAATGGTCTTACTGGAGATGAAGTGAACAGTTCTCAGCAGATGAGAAGGGAACCAATAGTTATTATGCAGCGACCACAATCTGTAAATCCCATGCAAAATCCACTTCCTGGAATAAGTTCCTTACCTTCTGTACCAACACCTGGATGGTATTCAAATAATATTTCGGGTGAAAGCATAATCGTGAATGGTAAATTACTTCAAAGCACTGGAAGCCTTAACCGTGCAAGTCAGAATTCAGAGCAATCCTATCATCCAGTATCATATAAAGGAACACAGGTAATGTCTAGTAGCACAGTGGATTTCACATCCAAGCTGGGAGGTTCATGGGGCACGATGGGGAAATCTCTTTCAGTTCCTTCAGATCCCCATGGTTCACATGGTACGGTAACTCCAGATTCACCATCACTTGCAGTGCCATCATCACTTGGTCTATTTACTGGCTGGGGCTCAGCAAGAACTTCAGGTTCATCTTCACATGTTGATTGGAATACAGGGGGTTTGATACCTGATTTAGACTACACCAGTATAGATTGGACTTTGGATACGAACCTGTTAGCGACCAAGTCAAGTGGGTTGTGGCTGGGGCTATCTTCACTGTTGAGTAACAGTTCTGCCCCGAGGATGAGCAATACAAGTGGGTCATGCATACCAGGATTACGGGATGGTGGAGTGCCACAAGAAACATCTCAAGCTAGTCTGAATGAATGGACCTCTCCTTTTGCAGAAAAGGACATTTAGTCTGCCTCGGCGTTATGTTACCTCTCCTTAGGACTAAAGGATAGGACTTTGAAACTGGAGAATTGAAGCAATGGTTGAGGCCGGTTTGGATGTTGATTGTTGTCTCTTGTTTCAGTCGTAAATGCTTTTACTAGTTCTGGCTTTACATGACTCTTTCTCCAGTTCATTGCATGTCTTACTTTTCTTACCGTCTGTACTTAGAAGTAAAGCATGATCCCTCTTTGAGATTGTTGATCTGCCTAGCACCAGAAGACTAGCAGCCCACCATGAAACACCAACCACTAGAAGAGATTGTTGGAGTATCTGAGTTTTTTTATATTAAACTAAGATGTTCCATATGTAGAAAATTCAGAAAGAATAAACTAGATATGTGAGCAGGAGCTCAAATTATTATACCTTTTACCAATTAGTAAAATGTTTAGATTGAACTTTAGGTGTTCAATCTTGCAACACCCTTTACTGAATTCTAAAATAATGTTCCACACTTGTTTATAAAACCTTACATGTTGATGGACAAATTTCTGCTGTTTCTGATGAATTGAGTAGAAAAGGAACAAGGAAATATAAACGGGAGAAGGAAGGAACCGCGATTTCGCTTTACTGCTTAATTATTTGGTGAAATATCTCATAGATGTGGTGAAAATGAAAGTTACATCCCATAGATTCAACTTGTATATTCCTCAGCTTCTTCTCTGTCTTTACGAAACCTAGGCTAAAAATATCTATCAACTTTTGCTGTCTCCTCCAGGCCTAGCATAATCCCGAAGCTGATATCTTATAATAATATGAAATATAAATTAATATAATATTAAAATTTTACACTTTGTCTTAGATTTCTAGATGCACGAAAAGCTAACAGAATATAAAAAATGAAGTTATGTAAAATAGAAAATAGAAAATAGGATAGATACTAATTTTTAAAATGTAAATATTAAAATAATAAAAGACAATTTTATAAAGTATTCAACGTCTTTAACCTAAATTTTAATATTACAATATATAGATAGCTAAACTCTAAATTGTCCACGTATCTGATGCCTTAGTGTTAGATCCTAAGTACTAATTGTGGAATCGTCTAAGTATTGATAAGCTTTAATTAATGTTCGACGCTTGGGACGACATAACAAGATAAAATTTAGACGTGAGACCAAAAGATAGTTTAAGATGGAGCTTGGTTGAAAGATAGTTAGATCACAAGCATGAGAGAGATATATGAGAACTTTAAGGATTTAATGTATGCTCAAATAAATAAACCATAACTATCGGACTTGACATGAGTAAGTATTAGATAAAATCAATAGGTTATGAAAAACTTTAGGCTTGAATGACTCGTCATCATGGATAGAGATCAAAAAGAGATATTAGATGATGTAATGGATAAAATTGTAGTAACTATACATCAACTTTAACAGATAAAGAACATTTGAGGGGATCATTTGAAGACAATAGAGTTATTTATGGATATAGATGTATCTTTCCTAATTAAATATAATCTTTTATCTTGTCAGCTATGATATAACTAAATCTTATCAGATAGTGTCCTCTTTAGATAAGTGTCATCTAATTGGTTCATGTGATGTAATCTGATAAAGATATAAGTGATGTAATTAGTTCAGTTCAATTAGAAATCTGAACTATAAAACCTGAGATGCTTATAAATAGCTTATTCGAGTCTCTCTCCTAAAAGAGAGATAGAGAAGAAGGGAATACATTGAAAGAGAACATTCCTTTATATACTTCTGGGGAAATAATAAAGGTTGGTTTTTACTATAACTCTTGTGTGTTTATTATTCTTATGGTTATTTAATAATTTCGTAGTATTCTTACTTGAGTATGTAATTTAAACACTTTAAGGGTCACGAGACAATCGAGAATAAGATTTTGTTAGTCAACTATCATGTGAAAAGACCAAGTTTCGCTTAAATAAATCTAAGTGAGACTACACGTAAAAGAACAGATACGACTTTGGTATAAATTTGGCGTCTAAAAAACTTTGTAACACCAAAATTAGTGTTGCAACTCCACATTCAAAAATTTTATTAAAATTTATTGTTTCAATTTTTAATTAATCAGAATTCTTTGTTAAATACAAATTTTTTTATTAGTTAAATTAGGAATTTTTATGAGAATGATATCATATAACTACAATGATTTTATCATATCCAATCTAAAGTTTTATTGAACAAAAGGTTTAAATTTGCAGTTTAATTATAACCAAATTAATTTTGTTTGTTTTGAAATGATTTTGAAGGTACCTCTCACAAATGAAAAGTATGAAATAATCATATAAAAGTATTTATGTGTATATAATAAAATAAGGGCTTGTTTATTATCATTTATGTTTTTAGTTTCTTGTTTTTA
>JANIHZ010000001.1:18278111-18307862 GCA_027478365.1 Erythroxylum rufum
CGTAGCTTAACCGGTAATTTACTTAAAAACCAAATTGCAATTATGTTAGTCCAACTTTATGAGACATTGACAAAATTACCCCTAAGGACAAAAATATCTAACAGTTGGCGTATCCTCCATTGTCTCACTCACACTCTTAGCATGTTGAACGCAGGAGCTGAAAGATGGAGAACTACTCTTGTAGACTTCTTCATCGATAAAAGAGTAGCATTTTCAGTTATAAAATACCGGGTATTTAACACTTGGAAACAATATGGGTTAGTTGATGTAACGGTTAACTCTGATAATGTATTTCTTTTCAAGTTCTCCAATTACGAAGAAGCTAAGCATGTCTTACAAGCTGGACCTTGACACGTGCAAAGTAAACCTCTCCTGTTGCAGTCATAGAGGCCTGGCCTCAAGTTGGAGGAGTTGAAGCTTAATAATATACCAATTTTGTTGAATCTGCATGAAGTCTTGTTGGAATATTAGACTACGAACGGTTTGAGCTATTTAGCAAGTTTTGTTGGGAGACCAATTGCACTTGATCAAGAAACAACTGAAATCAAGATACTCAACTATGCTAGAGTATGCATTTTGCTAATTTCCTTCACTGACTTACCTGATATCATTCCTTTTATTAGGTTAAATTAGGATAGGGAACCCTTTGAAGATAATCTGAAAGCCTCGTACACATGGAAACCACAAATTGGCAAAAAGCAAACGTGGGTACCTACAGGGAGATTTTTCAAAACTGGCAGTTATCAAGAGGTAAGTTTATCAACCAATAAGAAGTATGGTGTCAATATTCAAGTTGAAATCTATTACAGTGATGCCAACCAAATGCCTAGTTCAGCAGTTAATGAGGAATTAGTAATCGTGGACATTGATGAGAACAGAAAAACCAGTTAATGGGGAGACTGATGTGGGTAAGAATTCTACTCCAGACTTCACTTTAATAAATACGAGTGAGATGATGATGGCAAGTTCATAAGTCAATGACGTCAATAGATTAAATGTTCAATTAACTAGTTCAACTGTTCATGTGGAATCAATAACGGCAGACACTGATGAAAATAAAAATACCATTTCAGTCGAGATTGACGGGAATAAAAATTATATCTCAAGATTCCACTATAATTGATGTTTATATAAAGATGAGGGCTAGCAAGGAAGATGTTTCAGATCCAACACCAGTAGCATATTGTCTCACTGAGGGACTTCATTCTCTGGAGAAGTCTAGCGAGGAAACTATTTCAGTTCAACCCTATGTCGTATTGTCAACATAGAAGGAGGAGCTAAATGTATCTACTGTGTCAGTAGAAATGCTTGGAAATTCTGTGAACAATCACACTGCATCTCCTAGTAAAAACCAGCGGCTGCATGAACCTGTGGGGAAGAAGAGGGAGATAACGTCGTGGAGATGAGTTATGAATAAATAAAATGCAACGTAAAAGCCACAGACGCTAACGGACTCATGTGACAATATACGTGACAATATCTAGAATATTCCGGTTACAATAGCATATATTCGGTTGTAACAGAATGGAAAGACAGGCAATTAGTAAATGAATTTTGGTTTTCTTCCTCTCTCTCCCTTTCTCTGTCTCTCTCTGTGTGATTGCGTGATTGTGGGAGTGAACGCAATACGTCACTGAGTGTAAAAATCGTAACATCTGATATCAGAGCGTACGTTCCTCGAAGAAGAATGGCCGAAAGCACGCAAGGAGTTGAGGTTCGTCATTTAGAAGAAAGCATTAGAAGCATGTTAGAAGCTCAATCAAGGCAAGAAATCAGCGACATTAAGTCAATGTTTCAGCAACTCATGCAGAAAATGGACAAGGAAGAGATGAAATCATTAGTGAGGGAGATGGAGGACATGGAATGGGAGTAATAAAGGCCAACAAAACTGAATTTCCGATGTTCAATGGCACTGGAGTAAGGAGCTGGAACTATAAGTGCGAACAGTTCTTTACTATGGATTATACACCAGATGAGTTAAAGATAAGGCTTGCTTCGATCCATATAGAAGGTGACGCACTCGAATGGTATCAACTTACTATTAGGAATCGAAAGGAGGTGCATGAGATGAAATGGGAAGAGTTCGTGAATCTCCTACGACAACGGTTTGATGAAGATATCTTTGAAGACCCCATAAGAGATTTAAAGGAGTTGAGACAGGAGGGTTCGGTACTGGAGTACTGCGCATTGTTTGACAGGCACTTGAATAAACTCACTCTGCCTGAAGAATACTTGATAGGATTCTTCTTAAAGGGGCTTAAGCCGGAGCTGGGCCTGACAGTGAAGATGATGGATCCACAGACTCTGCACCAAGCTTATACATGGGCACGGAAACAGGAGGCGATTGTTGGAGCCAGCGTCCCAATCTATTTTGGTAAAGGAAGCAAGGTCAGTAGCCCAGTCGGGGGGACCATCTCCGTACAAAGGAATTAATTCCACAGCTCCTGTGTCAAAACAGCAGAATGAAGCTCTGTGGTTGCCAACTCTGGGAAGTCAAGGAGGCAGGAACATCAATTTCAAAAACCCGCGGAACAGTAAGACAACAAGCAGCAAGGAGTTTGACGAAAAAAGAGCAAAAGATTTGTGTTTCTGGTGCAATGAGAAGTACTCGTCAGGACACAGATGTAGGAAGAAACAGTTTCAGTTATACATGGTGGAAGACGAGGGCCTGGAAGAGGAAGAACATGGATGTAACGAGCCAGAGGACGGAACTCCCCTCAATCCTAACGTTTTACTAGAAGCCATGTGGGGTTTAAAGGATCAAACGGATTATAAACAACTTCAAGTTGTGGGAAGCTCTAGGCAGAGACCCCTATATATTCTGGTGGACAGTGGAAGTACGCACAACTTCTTGGATGAGAAGGTGGTAAGAAAAGCAATGGTAGAGGTAAGCAAGATCGACCCTATAAGCATTACCATGGGAGGGGGATTAAAACTGGTCTGTAAACAGGTGTGTAGGAATTTTGTGTGGCATATGCAGGGGGCAAGATTTGCTACCGAAGCACTGATTATCAAGTTAGGCAAGTGTGATATGGAACTGGGGGTACAATGGTTGGCAACATTAGATGATGTGTTGTGTAACTTCAAGAGGCGCACCATAGAGTTCTAGTGGGAAGGTAGAGTAGTGACGTTGTCAGGACAGCCAGAGATGCCGGCCCGAGAAGTATCCGGTAAGAATCTTCATAAAATGATCAAGGACTCAAACCAAGGTGCGTTATTCATGTTGCGTCTGTCCGATTTGATTGAAATTCAGATGCAACACTTAAACATTAATGACAACGTTCAGAGCAGCGACAAGCTAGAGGGATTGCTAGTGGATTATGAAGAGATTTTCTCATAACCAAAGGGATTGCGGCCAAGACGTGCGTGCGACCATGCAATCCATTTAAAGCCCGGAGTGGAGACCATTAATATAAGACCCTAGTGATATTCCGGTGAATAGAAGACGCAATAGAAATGGCGGTGCAGGAGCTGTCGGAGCAAGGATTCATACGGAAGAGCGTCAGCCCGTATGCATCCCCAGTCATCTTAGTAAGGAAGAAGGACAATTCCTGGAGGATGTGCATCGACTACCAAGAATTAAACAAGCACACGATCAAAAGCAAGTTTCCGATTCCACTAATTGAAGAGCTTCTGGAGGAACTGCAGGGATCCAGTTGGTATTCAAAGCTCGATTTGTGATCTGGATATTGCCAGATCTGGATGAAAGAAGAGGATATCCAGAAGACGGCCTTCAGAACTCATGAAGGACAATTTGAGTTTCTTGTGATGCCATTCGGCCTCATGAACGCTCCCTCTAATTTCAAAGCCTTATGAATGAAATATTTCAACCCTTCCTTCGAAAATTCTTATTAGTTTTCTTTGATGATTTGCTCATTTACAGTACAGATTTCCGTCAACACATGGAGCATCTTCGCATGGTTCTGGAAGTCTTAAGACAACAACAACTATACGTGTGAGGAAGTAAGCTTATATTTGGGGCCAGGCAGATAGACTATTTGGGCCATTCAATATCAGAGAAGGGAGTATTCACTGACGAGAAGAAGATTGAAACGATCCGACAATGGCCTCAGCCTCGTATATTGAAAGAGCTCAGGGGGTTTCTCTACCTGACTGACTATTACAGAAGATTTATCGAGCACTATGGCATCCTAGTGAAGCCTCTCAATGATTTGCTGAAGAAACAGGAGGTAGGAAGTTGGGAATGGAAGGAACAACAGCATGAAGCTTTTGATCAGCTGAAGGGAAGGTTAATGGCAGCACCCGTATTAGCACTTCCAGACTTTACTAAACTGTTTGTAATTGAGGCGGATGCGTGCGACAAAGGAATAGGTGCAATGCTTCAATAAGGGGATCGCTTGATAGCTTTTCTGAGTAAAGCTCTAGCTCCCAAACACCAAGAACTATCAACATACGAAAAAGAGTTTCTCGCCATTATCAATTCAAAGCAGTGAAGCACTAGCACCATTATTTGAATGGGAGGTTCTTTCGAGTATAAACTGACCACAGAAGTCTAAAATACCTCCTATAGCAAAGGATCTCCATACCCTTCCAGCAAAACTGGCTTCCAAAGCTGATCGGATACGATTTCAAGGTAACCTACAGAAGCGGAAAGGAGAACTTGGCGGCAGATACATTGTCCAGAATCTCAAGTCAACAATTACTCACAATGGCAGTCTTGCAAATACAAGCTACCATGATGGATGAGATCAAGGCAGGATGGGAGGAGGACAAGACCATAAAGGATCTCATTAGAAGGCTAGAAACTATAGACAACCCTACGGGGAATTACGAATGGCGGTATGGAATGCTTAGATGGAAAGGAAGAATAGTAGTAAGTTGCGACAAGGAGCTCAAGAAAAAAATAATAGCCATGGCACATGACAGCCCGTAGGGTGGTCACTCAGGGGTAACAGCAACAATTAAGAGGATACAGAGCTTGTTCCACTGGAAGCAAATAGCCAAGGACGTAAGAAATCATGTGAAGAATTGTGTGACTTGTCAAAGAAGCAAATACAATCATGCCGCCTATCCGGGCTTGCTATAGCCATTACAAATGCCAAACAGATGTTGGAAGGAAGTCACCATGGACTTCATAGAAGTATTACCACCATCTCCGAGGAAGTCAGCCATCTTCGTTGTCATCGACAGATTTAGCAAATACGCACACTTCACGGCAATCAAGCACCCGTATACAGCCCAGGAGGTGGCACAGGTGTTTATGGACCACGTATTTAAATTGCATGGGATGTCAGAAGGGATCGTTTCGGATCAGGATCCACTTTTCTTGAGCAAATTTTGGCAAAAAATGTTTCAGTTACAAGACATAAAGCTGCAACTTTCCACAACCTACCATCCACAGACGGATGGGCAGTCGGAAGCGGTGAACAAGACGCTAGAAACATACGTGAGGTGTTTCTGTTGTGATACTCCTCAGAAATGGGTGAGTTGGTTAACTATGGCTGAATGGTAGTATAATACCACACACCATTCAGTCATAAGCATGACGCCATTCGAAGTTCTCTACGGGTATCCGCCACCATTATATATGTCGTATGTAGCAGGAGACTCCAGCGATGTAGGGATGGATCAAATATTTCAGGAAAGGGAGGCCACACTTCATATTGTTAAATTCCACCTAAACAGAGCAAAACAGAGGATGAAACTACAGGCAGATAAAAAACGTTCAGACAGAGAATTTGAGGAAGGGCAAATGGTATATGTGAAGCTACAACCCTACCGATAGCATTCCTCACAACGAAGGCCCAACCAAAAGTTAGTACCCCTGTACTATGGACCTTTTTCGATCATTGCAAAGATAAATAAGGTGGCTTACACATTGGGACTCCTCGAAGGCACAACCATTCATCTCACTTTCCATGTTTCTCAATTATGGGGTTTTGTCTCTGAAGGAACACCTACTTCTAGTCAGCTGCCTACAACAATTGAGGAGAAGGCAAAACCGTGGCTATCTGGGGAAGACGAATTGTGAAAAGAAACAACAGGGCAATTATATAGGTGCTGGTGCAGTGGCAAGGAGGAACCAAGGAAGAGGCAATATAGGAATGGTTTTATGAATTACATAAGAGGTTCCCGAACGTGAATCTGCTGGACAAGGTGCTTCTTAAAGATGGAGGGGATGTTATGATACTTGGAGCTGCATGAACCTGTGGGGAAGAAGAGGGAAATGACGTCATGGAGACGAGTTATGAAAAAATGAAACGCAGTGTAAGAGCCACAGACGCTAACGGACTCACGTGACAATATATGTGACAATATCTAGAATATTCCAGTCATAATAGAATATATTCAATTGTAACAAAATGGAAAGACAGACAATTAGTAAATGAATTTTGGTTTTCTTCCTCTCTCTCCCTTTCTCTGCCTCTCTCTGTGTGATTGTGTGATTGCGTGATTGTGGGAGTGAGCGCAATACGTCACTGAGTGTAAAAATCATAACATGGTATAATCACAAATGATGCCAGAATTTGAAATAGTCACACGAAGGAGATCAAATCGCAAGAAAAACACTCCCTAGGGGAGGTAGATCCATAATCCTTCTCACTTGGAACATAAGAGGGCTAATACCCCTAACAAACAACTAGTGATCCGAGACATAATTATGCAAAATAAAGTCAGTATAGTTGGCATTTTGGAAACAAAAATTAGAAGGGATGATTGTAAGCTATTGAAGTATTTTCCAGCCAAATGGCAATGCATTTCTAATATGTCCAGTTATCCAAATGGCAGAATTTTTCCTCTATGATTCTATTACTTTATCAGTTATCTCTTCATGCATAATAAACTAATTGGTGCACTTGGAGATCTAGTTGAGACAGCTCAATGAAAGAGTAAGCATCTAATTTAAAAATGCCCATAATAGTGCTTATGAAAGAAATTTCCCATGGAACCACATCAAGGATATTGCCAGAAGTGCTGCAAATCTAAGTGGTTGAATATGTTTCCCAAATGCTTCTCAAAGTTTGTTAACAATTTGTCATCAAATCATACTCCCATGATCACCTCTTTAACTGCTGAAAGAATTCATCCATTTAGGTTCAATAATTTTCTCACACAACTAGTTGGGATCGAAGAGGGAATGTGATATGTATGAGGTCTAATATCAGAGGTTCTAAATAGTGTATTTACTCCGAGAAAATGCAACTAATCAAGCAGGAGATCAAACTATTATTCAAAGCAAATATAGGGAACATATACCATCTTGTCAATACAACAAGAAAAGAATTGGAATCCATATAAAAACTCCAATACTCCAACCCTAGAAATCAAACATATGTTGCAAAGTAAAGGGATGCATTGCATAACTACTTTTATGGTCTTAGTTTTGATTACTCTCTTTGCAAGCAAAGAGCGAGAGTAGAATGGATTAAGCATGTAGATAGGAATACTCTAGTTTTCTATAAGGCAATTATCTCAAGAAAAGTTAGGAACAAAATCATATCTATCAAGTACAACAACAGTATTCTGGATACTCAATCATAGCTCATGCAAAGAGCTTATGACTACTTCAGTGAGCTTATGATAAAACCTTCTGAAGCACACTTTCCCAAACTTTTTCTTAAACTGGTTTTATAGGATACCATGTCACCAAAAGATGTCTCTCTTCTGGCTAGACTTGTTTCTATGCAGGAAATCAATGATCTAATAGCATCTCTACATTCTTATAAAGGTCCTGGATCTGATGGCTTCAATATCAATTTCTTCAAGGAAACTTGGTCTTTTACAGGTAATTTGGTTTCCAAAGCTGTGAAGGAATTCTTTGATAAAGTTACCCTAATCAAAGAGATCAATAGAACTTTTATAACTCTGGTTCCTAAGACTGGTGAGTTGAATACTTTCTGTAATTTCAGACCATTGTGAGCTGTAATTCCTTTTACAAGATCATCTCCAAAATCCTAGCTTAAAGACTCAAAGGAATTCTTAATAAACACATTAATCATAATCAAGGTGCATATATATCTGGTATGATGATTAGTGATAACATTTTAATGCTTTAAGACCTTATTGCTAACTACTCAAAGAGGAGAAGCAGACCTAATTGTTGTATTAAAGTAGACCTTAAGAAGGCTTATGATAATGTTGATTGGTGCTTTATTACAAATCTATTATAGGCTTTGGGTTTTCCATGAATCTTTATACATTGGGCTAAGCAATGATTGATTACTTCCTTACATAGCATCTTGGTGAATAGGCAGCCTACCAAGTCTTTTCAAAGTTGTAAGGGAATTAGGCAAGGAGATCCATTATCTCCATACATATTTGCTTTAGTGATGCAATCTCTCCATAAGATCATTAAAAGTGTGGTCACAAAGACGCACTTCAATTTCACTCAAGGTGTGGCAAATTCAAACTAACCAATCTTTGTTTTGTAGATGATTTGACATTACTCTCAAAGGTTGATGCAAACTATATCTCTACTTTGATAAAAGCCTTAAAGGTCTTTCAAAGAGTGTCTGGATTGCAAGTTAACTATTCCAAAAGCAATGTTTTCTTATCCATGAGTGACTTAAGTTTTCAACAAATGATTCCAACCTTAACTGGCTTTCAACTTCAAGAGTTCCTAATGAAATACCTAGGCATTCCTAGATCTCCATACAAATTGAAAGTGAGGTACTACACGGAGCTACTTGACAAAATTCAAACCAGAATTTTAGCCTAAAGTTCAAAAAAACTATCAAGAGCTGGAAAAGTCCAACTTATTACTTCTATTCTCAACTCCATTAACAACTATTGGGTAGCCCATTTAGCATTTCCAACTGCTATCCTAAAACTCATTGATAGCATGTTTAACAATTTTCTATGGACTGGTATCACGAGGAGTTATAAGACTATGGTGAAATGGAGAGAAGTATGTACATCTCAGATTCAAGGTGGGTTAGGTATTTGCTCAATTAAAACCATGATTATAATCATGTTAACCAAAAGACTTTGGAGATTATTAGTGGACAAGCAATCTTTATGGCGTAGATGGATCCATAGCCATTTCATTTCATCAAGAATAGAAGCATATGGGTTATAGATTGTACCCATTTTTCCTCTACTACCCTTAAGGCCATCCTAAAGCTAAAGGAGAGGTATATGTCTGCTTTCATTACTCTAATTGGAAATGGGAAATCTAATAGATTTTTGTATGATAATTAGCTCTCTTTGGGACCTTTGATTAAGGTTAATGATGCTAACTTTCTAAAATCCTCAATTCCACTGAATGCGTCTGTTGCCACAGCCATTCAACACAAAGGAATGTTCCATAATACATCTCTACCCTCTTCACTTGCTAATGAAATATGTGGAACTCACTGTAATGCTGAATCTGATAATTTTATTTGGAAACACTCACATGATGGCAAGTTCTCAAGTTATTCTTAAGAGGTGGCAGTTTAAATATCTTCCTAAATTTTCCTGGGCCAGAGTTATGTGGTCTACTTATCTTTTACCATATGTAATATTTACTTTACGGTACTATGAAAGGCAGATTGAGAACAATAGACAGAATTGGCAAATACACTTACCTTACTAACTGGTGTTGTCTATGTGAAGATGTTGAGGAAATATCAGAGCATTTATTCTTCAAATGCCATTTCATTTTTAAAAAAAATATGGGTTGAGCTACTTAATAAATGTGTATTAGTTGTCAATGTAGACAGCTTAAACAATGATCAGATCCAACATTTGAACTACAGAAATAGCATAAGTAGGAGATAGTTGGGATAGTTTTATCAACAACTGCCATGGTAACATAGGACGAGCAAAATCTCATATAATTTCTCAAGATAAAAGCACTCAAATGGAGCAGTTTTATGGGCAATTGATACAACAAATTATATTGCATATCCTCTTACAAAAATAGAAACTTCCAAACCAACAATACCTCCTCACTTATTAGAGTGTTTATAATTCTAATTCTTGATTAAAACTCTTTAGTTGAACTTTTATATGTCTTAATTACCACTAGCATAGAGCATATTTTGATGTACATTTTGGATACTTTTTGAACTACATTTAAAGATTTAATACATTCAAATTTTTCAAAAAATCGTGAAACATGTAATACAACCATGACCATTATCACAATTTAAAACCTTGATGCTATTTGTTTAAAATGATTTTACATATAACATACCATATGTTTTATAAAGACTCTTAAGTAAGACTAACGTTGGATTATATTTGATATTAAATAAAAATTAATATATTTAAATATTACAAAATGAAGTTTGAGTTAATTTTAATAACTACACTAAATTTATAGATTAAAAATATATTTGTAGATATTATTTCATATAACTTGGTGAATCTACATTCATTTTTTCTTTATATGGGTATCTATGCATAAAACGCTCCTACAATTGCCTTAGACAAGATTATGTTCACTCCCCTTATTTGCTTAATACTCAAATTCATCTTTATTATTTATATCTATACAATTAAGTCTTTTATAGGTAACTTAAAGGTTTTAGTTAGCTTTCTTTTGTATTTTAAATTAATTGAAATTTTATGTTTCTAAACAACAAGCACATGATATAGTTATAGCTAGCATTGACGAGTATAGGTCAATCCCATGAGAACTAGAATTGTTGGTAATCACTGTCTTTCCATTATTTAGCCTAATTGGTCATGATGTTAAAGATAAATCAAATGTAAAAATTAAAATAATAAACTAAAATAGATCAACACAATTAACTAACTAGAATGAAGATTAAACTAAGCAAAAATCAAGGAAATCACTAGTACTTGGATTTCGAATCTCCTATGAATTCTTATGAAATAATATTTCACTAATCAATTTAATCTTTAGCTCATAGGACCATATTTAATGTTAATATCTTTCTTGAGACTATTAACACCTAAACCTTGGTTGATTAACTAGAATCTCTTTCTATTTAAAAGTCATAAGATCGCATTAATCAATTTAAGAAATTCACTGCTAGGTTTGAACCTAATTTAAATGATTTACATCTACCTATCTCTAGATTTGCAAGCAACTACTTTCAATTATGGTAGATCTATTCATAGAAAAGGATTTCTTGATATTGCATGAAATCATACATGAAATAATACACTAGATATATTAATTTAAGAATAATTAAGAACACATAATTGAATATCAATGAAACTAAATAATGAATTAAATTAAAAGAAAATCACTACATAGTATATCCCATGGTTCATCAAATCCAAGTACTAATAGAATTTTAGCTCATAATCCTAACATTAAGACTAAAGGAAAAATAGAAAACTAACAGAACCGTGATGAGATCCATTTTAATCTTCATGAAATCCACTGTAGGTTAATAGAAATCAACTCCAAAATATGTTTCGTTACTTGTTCTTTGTTCTTTCTATTGTTTTAGGCCATCAATATGTCTTTCCCAAACCTAACTTGAGCCTGCTATGAGCCTTCTATTACCTCCCTTATTTTCCCTTTATTTTGTGCATTTATAGCTCAAAATTGGGGTTTTTGGAGTGGACACAGTTACCAACATGTTCATGTGCATGACCATGCCTCTCAATCTTTCTTCAATCTTCAAGTATGCCATAGAAAAAGAGGCACGTCGAGCCTTTCTCTTGAGCCATACTACAACTTATCTATCAATTATACCCACCTCAACTCTCTTTTATTTAGATTTATTGCAGAAGTACTAGTAATGGGTATTCTATTGTTTCTATTTCTGTTCAAGTGGCTAGGATTCTTAAAAATGCCTTTAAGTTGTAGTTATATTACTTGATTTATACATTCTCTTCATTTACATTCAATATAAATCATTTACTTTACTTCCAAAAAATATCCTAGTTGTAAAACTTCTAAAGGTGGATAGATAATAAAGGAAGGAGAATCATTGACATTAGGAATGATTATGAGCTTGTCATTAGGCTCATAGTACCTAACTACCTTATTCCAAGCTCTCATATGTGTAAAAGCAAGAACATTAAAAGAAGAATTGTTATGGAAGGGAGAGTTACAAGAGACCATTGAAGGAGAAGTACCAAAGTGACCAAGCACTAATGAGGGAGGTACAGTTGAGAGAGGATGAGTAGCAAAAGGAATAAAAGGAGCTATTAAAGAAGGTATAGAGGGAGCTTGAAGGAAAGGAACAATAGAAGAGAGGTTTTATTACCTAGTTAGAGAACATAAATAAGTTAAAGGAGCTAAAAGAGTTGAGAGAGGAGGAGAAACATTTACCTAGAGAGGCAAGGAGGAAGACTGAGGAAGAGGGAGGATACCTAAAGTGGTGGAGGAGGAGTTAATTGCTTTAATGACCAACTAAGAACTAGAGGGGGAAGTTGGAGTAAAGGTGAGGAATAGTGGGCCAACATCTATCTCCATAATAAATATGGAATAAACATATATTAGAAGTGGGGAGAAAAACAAAACAAGTAAGTTGGTTAACAAAAAAGGAAATTTAACTAAGAGATAGAGTGGTTAACTTTAGGGAAAAATTAATTGAGAGGGTATAGCTTCTCTCTCTGTAAAGGCTTTCATAAGCCGAAAACTAATTTACAATCTATCTTAATTGATACATTTGTTATTGTTATTGATATAAATTATTTCATGATCAAAAACTTTTTTGACTATCATGTAATATAAAACAACAACAATAACAACAACCTAGTAAGAATCTCATTAAGACGGAAGGTCTGGGATGTCCAGAATTATGCAATCTTACTCCTAGTTAGTAGAGCAGTTGTTTTTTATGGACCCACTAAAAAAAGGTTTTGAAAGTAGTTAAAAAGAAAAAAATAAATAATTAAAGATAAAGATAAAGATAAGTAAATAAATAAATAAACAAATGAGAAAAAAATTGAAAGAGGAAAAATAAGAAATAAAAATAAAATAACTAAATAAGCTAGTGCGATACAAAATTATTAATACTAATAAAAGTTAAAAAAATTGAAAGAAAATGTTAAAAAAGGGCTATGACAACATAATTAGTTCTCTATATAGTGTCCTTCACTCATAATCTAGTTTGATAAAGTTTTCTATTAAGGGCTAAGTCCTCGATAAGCTTTAATAAGGCATATCGTTCCTGATCACTTCTCCCTAATTCTTTTTGGGTTTTCCTCTTCTTCTCTTACATTCCCTAAATACAATCTCCTCACATTTTCTTACTGGGACATCAGGATGTCTCCTCTTAATAGATCTGAATCATATAAGCCTTATCTCTCTTAATTGACTACCAATGTTAGCCACCTCCAACTTGTCTCTTATCACTGCATTCTTGATCTTATCTCTTCTTGTAAGGTTACACATTTAATGGAGTATCTTCATCTCTTCTCCCGTTAACTTTTGACTATGCACTTGTTTGATGGATCAATACTTTGTCTTATAAAGCATGGTAGCTTGAGTGGTATGTCTTATAAAGCATGGTAGCTTAAGTGGTATCTTTTTTTCATGTAAAATTTTTAAGGTGCCCCTCTATTTAAGCCACCTTAATTTGATATGGTGTGCTGTGTCATCCTCTATCTCACCACTATTTTGGATAATGGATCCAAGGCATTTAAAATAATATTTCTATTGTATAACTTCTATTACTTAAAATAATCTTTCGATTGTATAAATTCTATTCCAATCTTGATTTCCAAATCAGATGCAACCTTATAACCTGAAAAGTTACACTCTAAGTCCTCAGTCTTAGTCCTACTAAATTTAAAGCCTTTTAATTCTAATGTATCCCTCCAAAGTTTTAGTTTGACATTAGCACCCTTCTTTGTTTCATCCACTAAAATAATGTCATATATACAATACACATCAAGGAACATCTCTTTGGATATTCTTACTAAGCTCATCCATAACTACTATAAATAGGAAAATGCTTTATATCTTCTTTTGTCATCCTTACACTAGTCTTCACACCTTCATAAATATCTTTAATAACCCTTATATAAGTGATAATAACTATCTTGGCTTCTAAACACTGCCACGTGATTTCCTAAGTACCTTGTTATAAGCTTTCTCTAAATAAATGAAAACCACGTGCATGTCCCTATGTCTATCCCTATAATATTCCATTAATTGTTTAAGGAGATGTAAAGCTTCTGTGCTGGAACTCTTTGGCATGAAACCAAATTGGTTCCGAAACAGGTGCACCTTTCCTCACTCTCTTCTCATTCACACTCTCATAGAAATTCATAGCGTGACTAAGTGGTTTGTTGTGACAGCTTTAGATGTCCCCTTTACTCTTGTAGAGATGAATTAGTGTGGTAAGTCCCAACTCATGCAAAATTTTGGCAGATTTAAGGATCATATTAAAAAGCTTGGTTAACTAAGTAATATTCTCTTCTCCTAGGCTCTTCCACACTTTATAGGTAACTCATCAAGTCCTACCACCTTTCCACTCTTCATCTTCTTTAAAACTCCTCTAACTTTTTCTTTCATAATATGTTAGTAATAAGTGAAGCTAAGTGTTGCTCAGAAGTGCTAATTTCACTCAAGAAAATGTTATATTGAGACGTGTTACACTAGGAAACTAAATGTATTAATATGCATAACTTGTTATTGCATTTTAGTTCTGTTTTATAATTTTTAAAATTTTGAAATGATTTTCTTTCATCACACTACTCCCTGCTCAACTTTGGTTCTTAAAGACATCAATAATTATTGTATTATACAAATTGATAAAAATAATTTACAACTTCGTTATTCTCAGTAACATTTCATTGTCAAATAAGGCTCCTAGCAAAATAAAAAGGTAAATTTTTTTACAATAACGAATCCATATTGCTTAATTTTTATTTGCTTTAAGTGACAATAAAGTTCCTCTAACTACTCTACATGTGAAGAAAATATGTTAATGAAATTCTATTAGGCTATATCTTAGGTTTTGTTGAAACTTCTTTTAAAAACTTTGGTAGTCGTAAGTATAAGGATCATATCTTATACTATCAAAAGTGTTGTTCCTATGAGAATTTTATTAGTCGCCTACTAATTTTTATACACCTTGTTTAACGTAAACAATATGATGAAATAACTAAGAATTAAACTAAAAACAAAAGAATTGATAATTGAAAGAAGAAACAAGCAGCAGTGAAACGTTTGATTAATTAATGATGAAAACTTAGGAATTACTTCTATTCTTATTTTTTTTCATTTCATCTTCTTGATTAAATCATACTTGACCCTAGATATCCAATAATTATGATTACCCTCTCTCGATACCTAACCAAGTAATCCTAATTAAATAGATAGAAATTTAATTGATACTTGACCTTAGATATCCAATAATTATGATTACCCTCTCTCGATACCTAACCAAGTAATCCTAATTAAATAAATATAAATTTATTTGTGACTTCTCGATCTATCAAAACTCTTCCTAAGTATCATATTAGATTTGAAGCAATCCTATAGGTAACTAAAAAAAGTTAAGATCTCTTTTCAATTGCTTATTAATTTGATGTTTATAAGTCTATTATGTTACTAGCTCTTGTTGCGTAACACAACACAAATAATTCAATCTAATCTCTCGATTCAATTTGAATATGAAACAATAAACATCACAAAGTATATTGAAAATCAAATCAAGAATATAAAAGTTTAACAAATAATTCAAGAGTAATCCTAAAGGAAATTTAGCAATCTATATCCAAAAAATCCCAATTGATTCATCATTAACATCTAACAATAATAAGGAAAGAAAAGAAAGAATTAGAGGTTTCAATTCTGAAGGTCTTATCTTGTTTTTCCTTGAGCTGGAAAATTCTGCAACTTGTGTTCTTTAACATTTTTATCTCTTTGATCTTTTTTTTTATGTTTCCAGTTGCCTCTTCGTTATTTTTCTTTGCATCTTATACTTCTTGATCCTTTTAGGATTTTCACACGTTTTTGTTCCAAAAGCAACCCTAAAATATCAAAAATATAAAAATCTCGGTATCTAAAAAACTGCCTCTTGCATCAACCCTCTATCACAATTATGCATGGCTCATGTGTGTTATCCAACTCATTCTTCATCTTTTCTTTAACTTTCCAGTCTCCGCTCATCATCAAATACACTAAACATCCCCTAAATCATACAAGTAAGATCACATTCTTGTCCTAACCAAAAAAATCAAACAAAACACATAAAATACTAACAAGAATATAAATCTAAATCCTGAACACGTGATTATCACTTAAGAAAACACTTTAAAACACACTCTAAAGCCTAGAAAACACACTATAATTTACACCTGTTAACTTCTCCATACTTAAACTTTTGTTTTTTCCCAAGCAAAACTAACACCACAAAATAAGAAAAACATAAAACACACATAATATCCCAATCATGAAACAATGCATTAATAGTACAATGGAATCAAAACTTATGAAATTAACTTACCCATAACTTCAATCACTCAAAAAATTCCATCACACTAACTTATTACATTCATGTTCGAGTGCTTTGATTTAATTACACATATCAATCTAAATATTGATATGCTATTCATACATTTATGGCCCTTGTAAGCATACACTCATTCTTATTTACCAATTAAAGAGGTAGGTCATCACTAAGTATTCCCTCATAGAATATCTTGACATTTTACAAAATCAATAGGTTTAATTTCATTGAAACACCATATTATTTATTTATTTTTTAACTATCACGTTGTATTTTGATGTAAAGGCAAACACCTTATCATGAATGTCTCCTAGTTACCTAACTAGGTTACGTTTTATTTAGCTTGGTCAGAGTGTCATTCTAGCCTTTTAACACAAAGACAAATATTTTTTCATGAATGTCCTCAATTACTCAACTAGATCACAACTCACAGCTGGCTACCAGCTCTATTCTTAAACTAAAATTTTCAAAAGGGCCAACGGAATAAAACATTTACTTAACATATTTATTCAACATTTTTTTAACCTACATCATTTCTTCCTAATCAATCATTCCCATGAAAGGTTATTAACAATGCCTATCAATTCAAATGAATTAAATTATAAGTGCATGCAAACAAGTTTCACAAAATGAAAGAATAGTTACAATATTTTAATCAATATGCAATTCACCTCTAAAGCACTTTTAAAAAAAACTTCACAATTTAAGTGATTATGTATAAATTTAAGCTAATTTCTTTCAATTTCATGTCATTAACACATTCACACAATGCAAGTATCATACAATAAAAATTTACACAATGCTAACATAAGCAAAAATACACGTAATGCAAATGCAAAATCACATACAAATGAAATTGCAAAAACATATAGGTCCTAACACTTGAACAATACATTTTCCTTAATGTGGAAACAAAACATAACTATATCATAATCATACACAAATCTAATTGAACAACAACAATAAAAGAAATAGAAAATAAGGGTAAGAATACTTATAGGGATTGTGGTTCTAATGACGTAGGAGAAGGGACTTAGATGTTGCACTGCAAAATACTTGAGTCATTTCTTTGTTTGGTAGCATTGATGTCACACTACCTCCTTTAGTTGTGCCTCTATGGTATCCAGTTTGCCCTTTAGCTGCTTGTTGTTTTCTTCTAATTTACTGAGCACTATCTCCTATCCTTCTTCTTCTTCTTTGTCAAATTATTTACTCAATATTGCCTCTTGATGTTATTGTGATGATGTTGATCTAGATCCTACTTGTCATGTTTTGTGCTTAACTGCAGATTTAAAGCTTAGATCTTAGAGTTTCATACCATGGGACTCCAAGATTCCAGCCCTCCTCAAATGTGTATTATTAAGCATTTCAAGGAAAATAGTGATTAGTTCATTAACAACAACATCATGGTACTAAGCTAAAGTAGTTACTAAAAAGCCCATGTCTAAATAGCTACTTTTTTCGTAATGGAAGTAACTATTGTTTGGAAGATATGGGTGGATGTGCTAGCCTTGACTTTGTTCTCCATACACCAAAATAAGAATAAATCCTTTTTATAACATTTGTTACTTTGACTTTTAGCAAAGACAGTGTGACATATGAATTTATGTAATAATAAATATTTTGGACTCTTAATGACATTATTGGATGCATTATGAGGGTCAAACACTTCTAATCCAATCAATTTCTTTCAATAAAGGGTGGCGTGGAAATTGTTATGTGATTCTACAATCTTGATTTTAGGGAATCCAATTATTTCCTCCATAATATAATAATCTAAATTGCATGGTTTCTCTCTAAGTCTAAACTAAAAATTGTCTAGCTCGTAACTTAATGTACTGTATAATTCTATGGTCAATTCTTCATAACAACATACTCGTAATGAATTTTTTTTTCCAATTAGTTCTAGCACTCAACAATTTAACTTTTTTTTTAACTCTAAACCCTCCAAAATTTGGAAATCAAACTATCAAGGTGCAGTTATGGTTTTAAAATGGAGTTTTGGAACTTCTCACCTTCTTCTTAAAGAAGATTGGGTCACATGCACCACTTTTGGATACCTTCTTCTTGCCTTTGGTTTTGGACCTTTGTGCAAGGTGCTTCACCCTAGGTCATCGTTTATATGAAAACCTACAAAATAACCACAAAAAACACCAAAAATGCAAAAGAGAAGTGTAGAAAAATCTACTCTCAAACCCAGGAAAAAGACGTCTTCTAGTGTGGAAATCACTATATCTGTAGGTAAACAGTGTTAAAATGGAAGAAAAGTACGAAATCTGTGTGAAAATCATTTGAAAATAAGGGAAAAAGAGATGGAGGTTGCCAACTAGATAGAGGAGGTAAAAGAAAGAAAGAAGAAGATGAGGGAAATAAATAGGCTACATGATCATACAATGTTTAAGTGTGGGCCTTTGAAACAATCATTCATGTGTTAGAGAGCTGGGAGTTTCCTTGTCCACATTCATGCATGGCAATGGGTATCTCATCCAAGTTTGCATGATCATGCACATGCACAATCGTGAATCCTCCTGAATGTTTGTCCTAACCATTTGGCACACCATTAATCAATCAAACTTATTCCAAAAAATATAAAAATAATGCACAAAACATGCAACAATTACAAAAAAAAACCTAACTAAAACATAACATGCTACATTTAAGGTCACCAGCTTGACCATTTCAGTTCAATTATTTTCAACTAAAAGAAAGGAAAGCCACTACTTCCCTTTCATATGAATAATCTTCCTCCGAAATATGGTTTGTATCAATGACCATTAACTTTGAATGTTTCCTTTTTATCATTCTCCAATTCTAAAGCTTTATATTTGAATACTTGGGTCACTTTAAAAAGACCACTCCAATGCGACCTGAGCTTTTTCGAAAACAATTTTAATATTCAGTTGAATAACAAAATTGCATCTCCAATTTTGAATTTCTTTTTCTTGATATGAAAATCATGTCATCTTTTAACTTTCTCCTTGTACAACTTGGCATTGTCAGGAGCATTAAACCTTAACTCTTCTAACTCATTCAATTGTAGAAGTCTCTTCTCACCAGTTGTCTTCCAATTAAAATTTAAAGCCTTAATCGCCCAATATGTCCTATGCTCCATCTCTACAGGAAAATGGCAAGCCTTTTCATAAACAAGTCGAAAGGGTGTCATACCTATTTGTGTCTTGAACGCGATTCAATATGCCCATAAAGTATCGTCAAGCTTCAATGCCTAATCTTTCCTCGAACTATTAACCATCTTCTCCAAGATTTTCTTTAACTCGCGATTAACAAAATCCACTTAGCCATTTATTTGCAGCTGATAAGGTGTGGCCACTTGACAGTAGACTCCATATCTCTTAAGAAGAGCTTCAAATGATTTATTACATAAATGAGCTCCTCTATCATTTATGATTGCTCTCAACACTCCAAATCTATTGAATATTCTTTTGATGAAGTTTTGTGCCACTTTGCTATCGTTAGTTGGAGTTGTCATTACTTATACCCATCTCAAGGGTTAATTATAATTTTTTAAATTTAAGAACAAAATTGAAAGAGACCCAAATCATGGGAGAGTCCAATGTAATTAATCTTTCGTCTTAAGAATATTGTTTTTCTTTTTTTAAATGTAATCAGTGCATAAATGTTATAGTTTAAATAATCTTTATTATAACTTTTATAAGTGGAATTGTTGTCTTATGAGTCTCATCCATACTGGTCGATATAAGTTCTTACAAGTGTTCATCCTCGTAAGGTAATTAGTGGCTAACTATTATATGTTTAGACATGGTTTTTTCAACTATATTATAATTCCTTCTAAAGTGTAACTAGTACATTTATACTTATACGCTGTCCTTTCTATTTCAACTACTTTATAAGTAAAGGCAACCGAATATTACCCTGAAAATCATATAGTTTGGTCACTTATGTTGAAAACCTGCCATTAACCTAACTAGCTCCAACCTTGACTTTGATCATATTATGGCAAACAACTAATTAAGACACCTTGATAGTGCAGATACATAGGCATCTCCACTAATTTAGTTCTACTAAATAGACAAACCCCTTTTGTTGAACTGGAGAATAAACGTTCAAAATGTGAAAAATACTGTCGCTTTCGCATCTTCAAGTGAATAGACGGACCATATTTTGTTAGGACATTCTGTAAGTACTATCATATATAGTTAGTTACCATTTTCTTTTTCCTTTCCTTCCTTTTTTGTCTATCTAATAACTTAAGGTTGATCTAATTTGAATAATTGAAGCAGAAGTCGAAGGTACCCATAACTTCATTTCAAAGACAAACAATATCTGCTGAATTCGTCGGGTAGGAAAATCTACCTTATGACTAATTAGACAATTTCAATGGTATTGTGACTAATAATTATGGATCATACATCAGCAATTCAGTAAACGAAACTACTTTGATTCATGCTTATGAATTACATCCTCATTAAAATATATTCAAGTTGGATGGGAAAACGCCAAATGTTCTAATGTTTCCCTGTCATTCTATCCTATAACCAGTTGTTGCCACGTCTCTTTCCTTTTAGTTGTAGCCTGTTTGTTTAGATTAGGTGATGAGAATCATTCAACTCCTAATCGTCCCATTTTTCAATTCTAATCTAACTACTAGTGCACATCATCTGATCTCATTGTTTTTAATTATATGCAAATTTGATTTAATTTTTTATTTGGGGTGAACTACAATTCTCCAACTAAGACAACATTCGAATTGATTAACAAATAATTAAAAAAAAAAAAAACCATATCCAAGCAAGCAGTTGACAGCAACTTACATGTACTTTGCCTACTCAATCATGTTTCACGTAGTCCTTGTGGTAACAGCGAGTCTTTGATAAATACCCTTAGGCGTACAAGAAAGGATGATTGAATTATGAACCCCAAAAGGACCTTCATTTTCTGCACCTTTAGGCTGCATATGAGGATAATACAAGTACAAGCACTTTCACTATCCACAGAAATAGTGGACCAAACCATAAAGAGTAGCACTTTCCGGGATACAGCCCTCACTGTCACCAAAATCTAAGATAGTATGGTTCGTTTAATTGTGGTGCCCGTGTCTGCAACTTCGTACTAAAATTACATAATGCTATCATGCAAATATAAGGAAACGAGACAAAGGTTGAATGAAAACAAAGCTCTCATTAGTGCGAGGGACAGATGATTAAAAGTGAACATACATAACAGGAGAGCCACGAGACTTCAATCCAGCCTTATAAGTAACCTTTTTCACACTATAATTTCCTTAATATCTTCTCTTTTGTCGTTAAGATCTTCCAGGTATATAAATATGAATAAAATACATGTTTATAGAAACAACACGAAAGCAGAGAAATTGCAGTTTATACTTATTGAAAATACTGACTGCAACTGTGGCAGTTTTCAGTTCTGTCCGTAATATTTCTGGTCCGAAACTACAAAGTAGAACAGATTAAACGAATATTAACGACAGAGATGAAAGAGGAGAGAATTTGAGTGTAATAAAATAAAGTGTTTCTGTGGCTTTGGATTCTTCTGGTAAATCGTGCCAGCCAGCTTTCCTTGGGAGATGTTTTAATGGGTATAGAGAAGAAATAGTACTCAAATTATTTTTTAAAAAAGCAGAAAGAAATACGAAGGAAGAGCTTTCTTGCATTAGTCATCGGCCATCTTCTCTGGTTCTTCGTGGGTGATGATGGGTTTCCGGAGAAGGGTTGAACTGATAGTGACACTCGCAATCTGCATTCTTAGATGCATCCAGGGTGCTACAGATCCAAATGATGGTAAGCCACTACTTTCTCTCTCTTCTTCCTTTATATTTGTCTTTCTCTTTCTGTCTCAATGATGGACATATACGTGTCTATCTCTGCACAACATCCTGTTTCTGTTTTCCTTTTTAGCTTGTGTTTTTTGTACCACTTTTCTCTGATTACTGTTTGCTGTAATCTAGAGCTGCTTGTTACTTGTTATTATTGCTGAAAGTTTCTGCCTTTTTAACACATCTGCAGATTGTACATTTTCTTTTCTTTGTTTGACTAAGTTTTGAGCTGACTTAAAAGGTAATTTAAGGCTGCTAAGCTTAGTTAAAAAATCGTTTCTTTTTTTGGACGATTTTCCAGTTAAGTGCATTGAGATTCCATTTAGCCCCTCTTTCTGGTCAAAAGCTACTGCTTTGAGCATTGCTTTGAATGTTAGTCACGTCAGAAAGATAACCTTTTTAGTCTGTGTGCGTTCTCGCTTATGTCGATTTCTTTTCTGGGATTTATCGTGTCAGTTATAAAGCAAAGACCTTGCAGGTGGTTTGAGTGATATGTGACAGTTCTTCTCTTCTGAATTTGCGCCTTAGCAGCTGCAAAGGAGATTGCTTAATACATGAAATATATGCATAAGTATGATCTTGCTTTGATATCATTTATTTGGCATAATTGCGGATATGATTTAATAATGCAATTCTATGAGTTGCTCAATTGCCAGGATTGCTTTGTGAAATAATGTGTCATTTCTGGATTGACTGCCCAGTCATCAAGCTCATATGTAATCTACTTGCTACCCAACTCAAAAGTAATCTGCAAGACTGAACCGTATGTTCTGCATCCTAATCAAACTCAGATGAGGCCATAAACTACCCTGAGAACTTAGGCTGCAATCCTAGCAGAGGATCTGAAGACGCAGTTATTCACATGCATACAAAATTAATCATGGGTTGTTTAGTGACCATACTTGGGGAAATTTAGTGGTAAAATTGCTATTTGTGCTCAAAATCAAACTCTTTCAATGTCTGAAAGTAAGCATGTTTAGCAGCTCTAATTTCTCCCTCCGTTTGGCATTTAGAAAAGTGGTCTCTGAGGTTGTCTTACTTTCCACTTATAAGGAAGCAATAAATAAAGCAGAACTGCAGTCAGTAATTGATCATTCCCCTAGCCATCCTAGCCCTTGCAGATGAGCAGCAGTCAGTCATTGATCATTCCCCTAGCCATCCTAGCCCTTGCAGATGAGCATACCTTTTTGAAAAGAAAGATGAAGAAAATCATGGACAAATAGATATGTTGTTATTTTGTTGATATATCATGTGAGCATGAGTGTGTAATTGCATAAAGCTACAGCCAAAGATTTTTCACTGTTATAATTTTGAAAGGAAGCCGACCCCCTATAATTTTTATAATGTCTAGCATATTCCTTCTTGTTATGCAAGAAACAAACATTTTCTGAATAACTAAGCATGGGCATATTCAACATATCTTCCCAAATATCAAAGGTTGGGAATCAATATCTGTAAGGTCTTGAAGTTTCTTATCCCTCAATTTTCTGTTTTCACTGATGTGCTCCGCCTTAAATTTCTTAAGATCTTTTACCATTTAACATTATTTAGGCATGAACTGATATCATGGAATAGTCATACAATATCAAGTTGAGCGACAAGGTTGCTCGTATTTGATATATTACCCACTGATTGCTTGGACCTTATACAGCTTCTGCTTTAAGGATCATGTACAGCAGTTTAAATTCACCACAACAACTAATCAAATGGAGTTCTACTGGTGATGATCCATGTGGGCAGTCTTGGAAAGGTGTTACTTGCTCAGGCTCTCGAGTAACAGAAATGTATCTTCTAAGACACTTTTTCTTCTTTCTGACATGTTGCGTTAAACATTCCTAGCACTGGTATCTCTTTCTCTAACTTCGTCTTCTCTTTGACTATGTCAGTAAATTATCTGGTCTTGGGCTTTCTGGAGGAATGGGTTACCAGCTCACAAGTTTGACAGCATTGAGAAACCTGTGAGATGGTCTTATAAAATGGGTGACCTGCCTGTCATACATTGTATTTTTTTGACACGTAACATGTTTGATTTTTGCAGAGACATGAGTAACAACAACCTGGGAGGTGGTATCCCTTACCAACTTCCTCCAAACTTGACAAGGCTGTATGGTTCATATGGAAATTGCTTAATTATTTTTTGTCTTTATGTTCTAATTCATGTTGATTATTTTGACATAACCATATGTTGTTAGGAATCTTGCTAATAATCAGTTCAATGGAGGAATTCCTTATTCCATTTCACAAATGACTTCTCTGGAATACTTGTGAGTGATTATTTCTTTGTTAGTTCTCTAACTGAACTTTTCTTCTCTAGTTCAGAATTAACTCACATATTTTTCCCTAATGTTTATTGGGAGAGTAGGAACCTTGGACACAACCAGCTTCAGAATCAGCTTAATGACATGTTTGGACAGCTTGCTTCCCTCTCCACATTGTGAGATCTTCTTTACTCTTTTATTGACCAAGATATGTTGCTTATCTAGCTTGTTAAGGCATCACAACAACTGTTCCTATCTTATTTTATTGCACGGTTTAGCATACCAATTAATTTTAGACTAGTCATTGGTTTTCATGATCTAGCAAGCATTGTAATATTAAAAAAATTCAATTAATCTACTTTGGGTGGCATATTCCTGATATCTTTGGACATTTGTGTTGTTTCTGTTATAAAGGCTCGTTCTATATCTCTTTATACTTTGGTTGATCAATGATAGCGTTGGTTTATCAAATGTTTCTGAAAGTTCCAAGCTTCCTTGATTAGTTGGAAAGGCAAAGTTCAGTCTGTATTTGATTGCTATTTATAACAGATATTTCGATCTATTTTCATGGAACAGATAGATCTCAAGTATTAATAACTAAATGCATGCTTCAGGGATATTTCCTTCAATTTGCTGACAGGAAATCTACCTCGGAGTTTTAGCTCCCTTTCAAGTATGACAACGATGTAAGTAGCATTTCTTCTGATTATTGCCAGTAAACATACGGTTTGATTTCTTTTTGCTTACTAGCCTTGACCTCCTCACAGGTATTTGCAAAACAACCAGTTTACAGGAACTATTGATGTCCTCTCCAATCTTCCTCTTGAAAATTTGTGTGTAACCACCATAGCAATTGAATTTAGTTGAGAACTTGTATTTTATTTCCTCACGTTTAATCCATGGTACCAACATGTGGGTCATTATTGTCTGTCAGGAACATAGCAAACAATCATTTTACCGGCTGGATCCCTCGGCCATTGGCTAACATTAATCTGCGGTAAGATTTCTCTGACCATGTGTTAGCTGCTAAGCAGATTGAGTTAAAGAATAATTCTGCAAAACCAATTTGAGAAATCCTCATTACAGGAAGGAAGGAAACAATTGGAACTCGTGGTTGGCACCTCCGCCTCCGCCCGGTACACCTCCGCCTCCGCCTGGTACACCTCCAGCCCCAAAACGCCCTAGTCATAGATCTGGTGGCAACAATACTCCATCAGACAGTGGGACTGACGGTGGCAAGCAAAAATCAGGAATTACAGGTGGTGGCATAGCTGGGATTATCATATCGGTATTTGTTGTTGGAGCAATAGTAGCATTTTTCCTTGTGAAGAGAAGATCAAAGGGGTCATCCTCAGATGAAGAAAAACTTGACAATCAACCATTTGCTCCTCTTTCTTCTGGTGAAGCGCAAGGTAATGGCTATTTGTCCCAATTTTGAGCTTGATGAAGCATCTCTGTCAGTAATTTGCATTATTTGAGTGTTTTGTTTCTATGCTGTAGCTAGGATTATTTTCCATTCCTAAAAAATGAGAACCACATTATTCCAATCTTTTGTGATCTGTGCTTGGTTGTTTTGATTATTAGTTTTTCTTTATAATTTATACTTTTGGCAGCTAATGCTTTGACAAAATGGAATGCAAATCTGTAAGATGCTGAGCTTAATTGAAATTGGTTTAGATGTGACTAATTAATTTCTCAATATTGATGTTTTATGAAGGATGTACTCAGCCTTGAATCACTGATGTGATAATCTGCTAGTGATTTTTAATTTTCTCATAGCAGTAAGACAGTTCTGCTGCGAACACGATGATTTTACAATTCAGTATTTGAAATGTCCTGTCTCCAAATGGATTATTCTGTTCTGTGGATGATGGAAAATTCTACATTGCTGCCTTTCATTGGGAAGACAGTTATCTTCAATGAACTATTTTAGACTCTTTAGCACTTTGGCTTCAGTTTAGAAGCAAAATGTTATTCAATCTACTTGATTTTATAAATATTCCACTTGGTTGTGATTAGACAAATTTCTAAACTGTATTTTGGTTCACTTTGGGCCTGTATTATTAGTCTCTTCAATCTGCTTTCTGTGGACATTTGTGATTGGAAGTTTCATTGCTCCTCCAAAAATTCCACGTAGTTTAACTATCAAATTGTACTACAGAATTGAAGTCTATACAAGCTCCATCCACTGTGATTACTAAGACAATGTATACATCAGCCTCAATAAATCTTAGACCCCCACCGAGTGATTCCGATAAATCATTTGACGAGAATGATTTTCCGAAGAAGCCTGCTGCTGTAAAGAAACCTGTTCTAGTTCCTGTGAATGTGACCTCATATTCAGTAGCAGACCTGCAAGTGGCTACTGGCAGCTTCAGTGTCGAAAATTTTCTTGGTGAAGGGTTATTTGGACATGTTTATCGTGCTCAGTTTGATGATGGGAAGGTTTGCTTCTTTAACCTGAAAAGTTCTCCACATTTCACTTTAGGGGCCCAAAGAAGAAACAAAAAACATAGGATAGTTTAGGTTTTATATACGTCTTTTCATAGTACATGAGACTGAAACACATGCATCCTGATACTTGATGTGATATGCTAGCTGAGTGCTTTTTGATGGCCGATCTTGACATATGCACATCTGAATGACAATTGTTTTCTGTTTATGTGGGTTAGTCCAGGTTGGAATTTTTAGTTACAAATTTTGGCACCACACATTTGGAATATTCTAGTACATTATCTCATGATCCTTTACTCTTTTCGCTTTCCTTTTGGGACTATGTTGTAGGTTCTTGCTGTGAAGAAAATAGATCCAGCTTGTACTGCCAACAATATGGTTGAAGATTTTACAGAAGTAGTGTCCAAAATCTCAGAGTTACATCACCCGAATGCGACTGAGCTAGTGGGTTACTGTTCGGAACATGGACAACAACTACTAATATATGAGTTCCATAAGAATGGATCATTGCATGAGTTCCTTCATGTACCAGATGATTATAACAAACCTTTGATATGGAATTCTCGTGTCAAGATAGCTTTGGGAACTGCCCGGGCATTGGAGTAAGTTCATCACACGAGCATCAAAAATTCACAAATTGACCTTCTAATATCAAATTTTGATATCTAAAGATACAGTCCCTCCTATACATAGATCTCCCTCAAATACCTCCATTCTTTGCTGTTGGTGGAGTGTAAGGACCAAGTCCTCCTTTACCTGAGTGGATGATTGAACTGTAGATGTTATGAGCCCCATGACAGCCAATATTGAAAAGGAAAGAACACTGGCATGAAACTTCGTACCAACTTGTAATTTCAAAAGCATAATGATGACTTGTTTCAAAAGCAGTAGTACCTCAAAGGGGTAAATTTAGGATACGTAACTGTAGTTGATGTCAAGGCATATATCTAATAAATGAATGGGGAGAGGTGATGCAATTTACTACGAGATCAGTTCACCTAACATCCAATGGTGGTACACTAATTCCATAGTTGTTTTAATAGGTTCTGATGTTTGAATTGACTCTATAGTAGATGAGATTTAAGTAGGATTGGTGATGTAGATTTAAATGAACCCACAACATTTTCCTGCAATATTTTTATCATTGCCTTCATGGTACCATTTTTCAGGTACCTGCATGAAGTCTGTTCTCCATCCATTATTCACAAAAACATCAAGTCAGCAAACATACTATTGGATGCTGAACTCAATCCTCACCTTTCAAGCTCAGGCCTGGCAAGTTTTCTCCCAAATGCAGATCAGGTGATCTTTGAGTTATTTTTTGATGTCTTCCTAAGAAAGTTGCGCAAGCCATTTTCTGGTTGGTTCAGAATTTAGAAACGTAAGTTTAGGAGGATGTGAAGTTTAAAATAATTGAATTTCCTTATAGGAACAACTAAAATTTGGTGCAAAGAAGTCCACAAGTAAAAGAAAAGTGCTAAAAGAGATGGTTATTAACTAGTTTGGAAGTTGAAATCGTTGATTTCCTATGTGATGCTTTTAAAAAACAACTTATTGGATGTTCCAAATTTTGTGGACTTCTGGCTCATTGTTCTCGTAGTGTTGCAATGGACATCAAACTCAGTCTACTCGTCTGTCTATTTTTGGTTAGGTTGGTTCATTATTGCATCACTTTTTAACTTGATGCTAGAACTTATCGCTTAATGTGTGATTTTGGTTTCTATTTCCATATGCAGATATTGAGCCAAAATGCAGGTTCTGGATATAGTGCACCAGAGGTTGCTATGTCTGGTCATTATACTCTTAAGAGTGATGTTTACAGTTTTGGAGTGGTCATGTTGGAGCTGCTTACTGGACGTAAACCATTTGATAGGTGATTGGTTGATTACAAAACTGACTGCTGTCATTATGTCCAATAAATAGCACAAGTAAAGCTCATTGAGGTAGAAGATAAGAGCTCATTGAGGTAGAAGATAAGAAATTGATTCCTAGTCTTTATTCTTTGTGAAATCTTTTTACAGCTCAAGACCAAGACTGGAGCAATCTTTGGTACGATGGGCCACACCTCAGCTTCATGACATTGATGCTCTATCAAAGATGGTTGATCAAGCACTTAAAGGGCTTTACCCTGTCAAATCTCTATCTCGTTTTGCTGATGTCATTGCCCTTTGTGTCCAGGTAACATTGTTTTTGAGATGAAGGAATTTGCGGGTTAGGATAGGATATATATGACTCTCCCTAGACATGCGTATCATAAACAAGGTGGAATTTGTGTTACTTAATTCTGTTCTTTTGTAATAACTTGAGGCATACTCGTTTTACTGTGACAATGTGGTCTGGGGACTCATTTTCATTGTTTTGCTTCAGCCTGAGCCGGAGTTTCGACCCCCTATGTCAGAAGTGGTTCAGGCATTGGTACGCTTAGTGCAGCGAGCTAATATGAGCAAGAGAACGGTTGGAATTGATCAAGGGGCATCTCAACAAGCTGGCGATACAAACACTCAAGATTACATGTCTTAAATGGCCAAGATTTTGTTGATTTATTTGTTTGACGTTAGTCACAGATCCTCCCAAGATTATGATACACGGATGTAGCTGTCAACTAGTGATTCATTTGTACATGGCTTTAATAGAACCGAAGTTTCAAGTTTGCTGAACTTGCTGTGACAGGATCAGAAGGTTGGAACGAACAATTTACGGCTGTGCTACTTTTTGACTCGTCACATTTCTGACAACGTATACATATGATCCTGAGTAGCTTTGGAATTACAAAAAGAAAACGCAGAACCTCTTTACTCTTTTATCTTATACTCCCTCTGATTCATAATAAGAGTCGTTTTAGAAGGATTTTAATTATTAAAAATAAGTGTCGGTTGTGAATTTTTATTCA
>JANIHZ010000001.1:18307962-18318740 GCA_027478365.1 Erythroxylum rufum
TGTCGTTTGTGACTTTTTATGCATATTTATAATTTTACTTCCAAAATTACCCTTTAATTTCTCTCACATCTTAATTATATAGATTACACAGATTATATTTTCAATGCACTTTAACATGTAATTAATAAGGGTATATCAAATATTTCATTAACTTTCTTAATAAGTGTGTATTCTTCTAAAACGACTCTTATTATAAATCGGAGGGAGTAAAATTGATTTCTTTTCCCGAGACAACGTGGTAGGCTAGAGAAGCTGTAACGACCAGCACAGAATTAATCAAAGCTTAGCCAAATCAAACGACCTAATCCATCTCTTTCATACAGAATAAGGGTGAACGTACTGCTCTTCTTGCACTCGAGCTTTTGTTAGTTGATGTTGCAATTTAAGGATTATATTTACCTAAAGTGATTCGTCTTTTGGCAAGTAAACTTGTGACTGACAAATAGAAGTCCTACGACTTCACTGAATTCAAAACCAGAACAAGATAATATTTTGGCATCAAGCCCGCATAAAGCTCCACCTTTTATTTATTGTCACAGTCCAACCCACCGCTCCACTCTTTATCTTTAATCACATTCCAAAATCCAATTGGAGAAAGACCGGAAGAGAATCTTCAAGTTTCGTGTCAGACAAGATCCAGTTATCTACAAACTTGGATGGATAAAATCTTGCTATCCACCCAGAATGAGCATCAACATGTTATAATTCAAATGCCAAAATTTACAAAGCAAATTAGGAACTACATCGTATGCCTGGATTTCGTTACATCGTTAATGTTTAAGTTGAACTTTTTGCATATATTTGACAAATCAGAATCACTAAGGCCATCATTCTCGTCTCCACAGCTAAGAAGTTCTTGAAGCTCCCTTGATGGCTGCAATACCTACATACAATTTCAATAAAGAATATGATTTTAGTTAAGGGCATAAGAAAGAACTGGTCTTGCGGCTAAAAATGTGAAGGTAGGCACATGCTAAGACGTTGGATGCTCTATCCAATGTTAACCATTCTCACAGAACAAACCTGAAAACTTAAACCAAAGTCTATTTGTGCAGTCATAGCCACCGGGAGAAAGAGGAGGAAAAAAAAAAAACTAGAGCTAAAATTGTAGACATCTATTGTTCTTAAAAGGAAGATTTGCAATGCTGTGAACTGAAAAGTTGAGATATTTCATGAGAAATACTTAGAACTGCAAGAAAGAGATTATTCTGCAAAATTTTACAAGAAGACTAATTCCAAGAAGTCATGTAACCATATTCAGACATCAATATTATCAGTACAAATTTCAGATCTGCAATAAGAGGGCTTACCCATAGAACTTTTTGCGAATTATTATTTGTTTGCTTAATCCTTTCTTTGCCATTTCCAATAACATTTGCTATAGCTGGATCCTCAGTGATGGAGCAATCTGATACAAGCTGGAGGAGTTTTTCACTTCCCTAAAGAACAAGGATGCAAAATTGGAATAGAAGAAACACGTGAAATTCTAAACTGAAGGATGGTATGGAGTAATTTGAACTCTACTTTTCATAGTAAATGATACACATCCATTGTAGCAAATGCAACATATTAAAATGCTCACTGTAAAGCTGTTTCCTACATGCAAACATCATGATAACTAATCTTTTCAGATCATAGTAGTGTATAACACACCTTCATAGCTCGCCAATTGGAATAAGTGCGAAACAATATCCAAAAGAATGGGATGTTGGGCAGAGGTAAAACCTATATGAGAACAGAAAAAGTAAGTATGCAACAGAAGATTAATTGACCAAATAAAATGTTAGACAACTCATGGAAAACATACTAGAAAGACAAAGATAATATCTAAAACAGCAGACATACTTACAGTAAATGCACTTGTGAGTGGAAGTAATGTAACTGAACCATAGAAATATTTCCTGTGGATGGCAGCTCCCCTGATGATTTGGACATCATTTTAGACAGATATACTCGCTATAGCAGAGACAATGGAGTTAAATGCATTGTCAAAGACATTAAGGCTTTATAGGGAGAAGAAAGATGACAGTGGCAAAGATTCATAAGCCATTTCAACAAGATTTGTAAGGGACAAACATTTTCAACAGACAATATGCCAACTAAAAAAAGAGTGAAAGAAGTACATTTTTACAACGGCCGATCTTGCTATTAATCAGAACAGACAAACATTTTCCAACAGACAATATGCCAACAAAAAAAAAAGTGAAAAAAAAGTATATTTTTACAATGGCCGATCTTATTATTAATCAGACATCAGATTTAGAATTTTGAACCCATGAATTTGATTCTCCATGCCAACTCTTATAGGAGTAACAAAGAAGGAAGAAGTGAGATGTGGCGGATCAAAATACATCTATAACATGTAAGCAAATAACTACCTCAGGGCAATATGTCGCAACCTTCTGCGCACAAGTCGGGGATTTAAACTGCAAAACAAAAATACGAATTACAACATCATCATATAAGGTTCTGTTTGAATCCAGTCAGAGTGCAGAGATGATACAGAATATGAGAGAAACAATCCAGCATAACTTCAGAAACTTCAATCAAGTAGTTCAAAACTTTGTCAGCAAGAAATTCACTTTCTACTACAAGGGTGCAATGCGGATGGCTTGATTAAGTGAGTATAAATTTATGAATAATGAAAATCAATTCCTTGATTGTCTAACAGTCTAGGATATCATAATTAGAGACGTTTGATTGTAGTACCCAAAAGAATAAAACATTATTAGATTGTTCAACATGTAACAAATGAAGCTGAATTGTGTTTAATTAGAATTAGAAAAAACGAACAGAGTTAGGGGCTCAAAACCTGGAAGGGTATGTAATTTCAACGCAAGAAACCTCCTTGGAAATAGATTTCAGGAAAATCTCAGATGGTTTAACGCGTGCCAGAAGCTTCAATCCCAGCCTACACAAGTCGAATCAACAGTTTTACTGTACTTGCTATTATCAAAAAGAAAAAAGATGAAGAAAGATAACGAAATAAATTTAACAAAAATGAGAGATACCCATGAATCTTATTCTTCAAGGTGCCCTCTGGCGCCTTCTCTAGACCCATCCATGCTGTATTCATCTATATATAAAGTAGACACAGAAGAAATGTACTTACAAATCAAAATGAAAAAAAATGACCCATTTTGAGAACGAATGAGAAAGGCAAAAAACAACAGAAAGTGAGTAATCGGAGACCTTATTGGAGACAAAGTCGATTACAAGTTCGGCATTGTAGGCATTGGATTTAGAGGAAGAGAAGCTATTCCATAACTCGGTGACAGTGGAGGGAGTAGCGTTTGATGAAGCTGAGGTTGTCTCTCCAATGGAAGAAGATTGGAGAACGGATCTACCAAAGTACCAATTTCTACCTTTTACAGGAAACACCACCAATCTCGCTCTCATTATTGAAATCTTCTTTCTTCTCCAGAACCAATCACGAGAGTGACAGCATATTACTTTTCTCTTGATTAATGCAAAAGATGGAAGGACATGTGTATATTCTAGTTTGCACGGTCAAATCGAATCTGCGTCAACAAAAACTTTCGATCTATACCTAACTAATTTCGAAAAATGGACCTAAAGTGAAATCTTGGCGGCGGCTGGCTTTTAACAGCTCCTTTCTTTCTAAAGTAGAGGAAGCGAGAAAAGAAGACGCAAGGCCTAGCCTACAGCTATATATATATATATATATATGTTTGATAATTGAAATATCATAAATGCAAATAATATTAAGCTACCTAAGGATAGGTTACGTTATGTCAGTTAAGATCTTGTATTGTACGTACAATCTAAAGATGAGATTATAATTAAAAATTTGCAAAAACAAGATTGATATATCATTAACTTTTCATGGTTGAATTGTAGTTTGCAGTGAGGATGGTTCTTTAAGCTCGTGAACATAATAAAGCAAGCGAGACCCTTCAATAGTGCAATTGCTGAAAATACTTCTTACTCACTGAGGCCTACCCAACCCTAACTCAGGAACTGAAACTATGATAGTGTAATTTATGTGCAAAAGAACAGGATTAAAAGGAAAGTAAAAAAAAAACACTACAATGTGCCTATACAAGAGTGAATACGACCAAACATAGTGGCCCAATTTTCTGTGTCTTCTTCATTTATCTTCTGCTGAGAAATTTGGCAGCTCACCCTGGCAGAGGTACTCATCACATAAGGATGCAGAATGCCAATCCTTACGCAGCCGCAAGATATCCTCAGTAAAAGTGGATCCAGAGGCTCCAATGAACACATTAGACATGGCACAGATTGTCTTATCCAGCATAGCTTCCACCTTCAAAACAAATATTGAACAAACACTGTGAATACAAGATGTTCACGCCAGAGAGGTGACTTTGACATTGTTAGTTTCAACTCTTGCCTCGTGCATGCAGAGTATGGAATTCGGAGGTTATTGTGCATATCTTAACTTCAGAAAGCCTCTATTTCTCCAAACTAACCTGGTAAATTAAATACCATGATATGGTTTCTGATGCAACAGTTTCAGTATGAATCCAAGAAACCCCAACCTAGACAATCCAATTTCAAATGATCCTCAACAATAGAAAATGAAGCAAATGATACTTTACCCCCATTTTTTGATTTAATATTTACATCCATATCAGAGGTAATAAACATTAGGATGTAGCTTTAACAAACTCCCCGAAATTTAAAATCCCAAAGGTGATAATTCTAGTAACCACTACATCATCCTGCAGGACCAGGCATCACAGCATTCATTTATTTCAGAAGACACAATTAACGATTCTCATCATCTCATTTTTGGCATAAATCGCTAACATGACATTAAGGAAAATAGGGGATTAATGTGTCTCACCACTGATCTAATACATAAAGGTCAAACAGAAATTTAAAAAAATGAAAGGATGAAAACCAGCTATATCAATCTTGCCTTCATAAAAATCAGCAAGAACCCTACCCCACATTATCCTAGGACGAAGATACCTCATTACGAATTGAACAGTGAGAAGTATCTATTTTACATCCCTTTATTTTGGATGAACTTTTGATCGATCTTTTGGGATAATCAATGAAATGAACAAGCAAAAAAAGTCAATATCAGATTGTAGATTTATAACAATCCAGCACAAACGGTAACAAGAAGATAGAACAATAACAACTTACCTGAGGATCACCATGAAGACCATGTCTATGCAAGAAAGCATCCCACTTTTCAGCAGAATTATAAGGTGGACGCTTTACAAGTGGCAGAGTCTTCCCATTTGCTACAACCAATGACTGCAGCAACCCAGTTTCACTCTCTGCAGCATCAGTTGAAAGATATATAACTGAAGCATTGGCCCTTACAACAACTCGTGAGATGCAATCAGCAGCTTGTGGAATGGGGTAAAAGCAACTAGGCTTTTTTGCATTGCTGGCAGAATATGAAATGAGGATAAGAAGCATCAACATAAATCTATACAGCCTCACGTCAATTAAGTGCTGACAGAACATGCACCCTGTTATGCCACAGATCTGTGCATACTAAACAACCAACTAAATCAACCTATAAAACAATAGCTACCAAAAGTACTAGATTGTACCACCATCACTTAAAGACTTGAATTTTTTTTCTTGGATCATGGAAACAACTCGCTCAAGTTAATTTTGGTATTTGGAAAAGCCATGAGAACTAATACTCTTTCCCTCTGCCTGGTCAGACTGACCACCTCTCATCAGGAGAGGAATAAGCATAGGAAGCACATCCATTGGTTTATGAGAGAAAAAGAAAGGTTGTTAACAGTTAAGGAGAATGAAAAAAATACCAGAATTTCAAAAATCCATGACGCCGAAAATGGAGAGCAACAAAATTCTCCCCTAAGAAGGTTTGAACAAAACGCTGAGCAGTAATGATGATAGTCCGACTTGGTTCAATCAAAGTTTTACAGCTGTGAGCAAGCGGACCACTGGGTTGCATCAACCAATTCTTCTCCACATCAGCGTAGAACACATCTCCAATAGCAATAACGTCGTCATCAGATTTAAACTTTGCTTCAATGTCCTGAACACTCTTTTTACTGGGTTTCTTTGTATCCTCCTTCCAAGGAGACTCAAGCTTTCCCATAGAAAGCCCCAATGCCTTCAACCTCTTAACATGCTCCTCGTCAACATAGCATGGATTAGGCAATGAAAAGTAGCAAATAAACCGATCAATATGGGGATGGTTCTTCTTCACTTTCATGAACTCTTCAAACGTAACTACAACTTTAGTCCCCAAACATTCATTAATATGAGCAATATCCAAGACCCTGTTGTAATGATAGTCAAATTTCGAACTTGGAATAACCAAAACCCTATCCAACAATGCAGCAAAAAACATATGCTTTTCTAAGCAAATCAAATGGTTGCTCATCTGCCCAGATAAACAAATTGCAAACAAGAACTTTTTCAATCTCGGCTTCCACTGAATAGTTTTCCTCTCTGAAAACCTCTGATCCACCTTTTGACATATAGACGATTCTGAAGATGCATTACCCGATTTATGGATTGACAACAGAACTTGCTGAATTTCTTGGTTTAAAGCGATCTGCTTTATCAGGAAAGATTTTAAATCTCCCAAGAACAAATTTTCACCGTTAGTGGGCATATTCGAACCGACATTATCTATAGAATTAGAAAAAGAGGAATTCACTGACGATTGGTTCCAGAGAGAGAAAAGCGCGAGCTGTTGTTGTCTGAGCAAGTAAAGTGCGTATAACTCAGACTCTCGCTTCCGGTCCGGATAGGAATCGGACTTGAGAAGAGACAGGTCAGGGACAGAGAACAGGTTGCGAAAACTGGCGGAGAAGTAGAGAAGAACAATGAGGAGAGTTAGAAAAATGGCTAACAAGAAATAGTACCGTTTACTGCCACTGAAGTTGAGCTTGAAACCAGAGGCTCGCCGCCAGAGGCTCGAATCGAGGTGGTCGTCAATGTGAAATGAGGAGGAACTATGGCGGCTGTTGATGCGGTCATTCTGTTTACTCTCGTTTTGGTCTATCAAGTTCTCGAGATCGTCTTCTTCGTCCGATAACGAGCCTATCTCCACTTCCGAATCTTTCATGAACCCAATTACAAAATTTATTCCCCCTTTGCTGTTCTAGTGAGTCAAAACTTATCGCCGAGAAAGGTGTTTGATAGAATGTCTAACAGACAAGACAATACACCGCATTTATTTCAGGCGCTGCGGAATGGAGTAAAAATTGTCCAAGTCCTCTTGCGGCATTTTAGTTCTCCAAAGCTCAACTCAGCTTTCTCTTGTCATCGCCAATTTATAAATCGCTCTATTTTTAACGTCGGTCAAAGAACTTCTTGAAGCTTTCAACTAGAATTTTCTCTCAAATCAACCCTGGGTATACTTGAGTTGATAAGGATTCCTTGATTTAAAAGAGGATATAAGTTTGAATCACCTTTATGTATGCAGTCGTTTAAAACTTGAGGTCAGAATTTTGCCTCCCTCAAATAACCTATCTAATTTGAGCAGGGATTAATCTGAGAGTAAATGGTTTAAAAGTGTCTTTTCATAATTAGGACCTTCGTAAGACACCTCATAGAAACAAAAAAAAAAAAGAATTTTCTCTCAAAGCTCTAAATTCTTTTACAAATGATTAAAAGTGCTCAATGTTACAAAATTGAAGGACCAAATAAATTTAAACTACTCGCTCCATCTACTAACTCATCAATTTAGTATTTCACTACCTACTTTAGGTAAATAACTCTTCTTTGACACCAAAAATATGGTTGAAAGATATTAATCTACTACTTGCATGTTCTTATCATGTATCGAACCATCATTGTATCTGGAAGACAGTTATCTCGATGAGCCTTTGGTTTAGCCATATCAAATCATCCTCGTGCATGGTTCATCCCAGAACATCCATGATATAGTCACATTGTTTTATAACCTAAGTTAGCAATAGTTCAAACCATCATATATTAAACTTTGTAGATTTACATGCCTTTCGATCTCCCCATTGACGTAAATGTCTTTTCAGAACTTATTTATGCCTTCCTTTTTAGTCTCTTATCTAAATCTCATTTATCTTCCAAGATTTTTGCCAATACACACCAATAGATGTCATACTCACTTACTCTCGAACCTCCGTTGACATTGCCCATTTTATCTTGCCTATTCAATGGTATTCGCCCTTAATTTGTTGTCAACATTCCATATACATGCCAACTCAATGTCAAGAATATGGTCAAGGCCGTTAAAACTTACATAATTCTTTAATTTAGACTTAAAGGTCAACAACCTTCTTATCTAGTGATTTATGTTAATTATACATTACTTTTAGGATGAATTTAAATGCATTATGCTTTTATCTTAGGCACCTTAAAGGATTTGATACTCAAAGTGAGAAATATTTTATTCTTGGCCATGTTTCTACCTTTTCAAGGAAAAGAAGGAAATTTAGAGAAAAACTGGGTTGATTTGAAGCAATTTTGGAAGAATTGAAGAATCATCAAAGAACATGACACCTAATCACCACCAAGTTAAGATCATGTGATAAGATGAATCATTCTGCTTCTTCTATGCTTCCCTATAAACCCCTGTATTTGACCTTGGATTAAGCAACAAAGACTAAAAACAACCTTGTGTTGGTCCTATATTGGAAATTTTAACTTTTGGAAAAAAAAAATACTTAATATGCAAAGAACAGTATGGCTAGTACATTGTCCCATATTGGATTAATAAAATTGGAGTAGATAACATCCCGTTATCTCATGTTAAGGGTTAGAACCCTAGAATAGTGTACATGAGAATTTACTGAGAAGTTAGAAAGTTCATTTCATGCTCATACATAATATAGCATATACACACATATGATTATTACTCATTGCACACATTAAAATGATTGTGCATGCACTCTTTGACAATTTTTGCATATAATTAATTTATAAATGTGATTATATCGAGAATTATGGATTATTTGTATTGAAAATTGTTTTGGAGAATATAATTATTGATTTGGAATTTTTGAAAAAATTTAGAAAATTTCTAAAATTATGAGTATTTTTAGACTAGGAAAAATGTCAAGTAGCAAGACAGTTGATTTATAGTAGTAGAAATAAATGTCAAATGACAGTTGAAATAATTGGCTAATGATATTAGGAATTGTTGAGAATATGATGTTGAAAATTGAGTGACAACTGGATTAAAAATTTGAGACAAATTGACTAATTAAATAAGAGAACTAAGTGAGGCCATAGGAAGTGGACATGTGGCAAGTGTCACTTGCCAAGCCATGCATGCATCCACCCTACGACACTCTCTCCCAAAGTGAAAGACTATTTTCATTTTTATTTGTCTTTCACTGTGTTCATTTGTTCTCAACCCTTGTTAATTTCTCTTCATTTCATTCTTCAACTTCTTCACCTACGAACCTCTCTTTTTGCTCTAACAACGCAAGCTTTGTTCTCACCCTTCTTATTACTTTCATTTTGTTATCTTCGTCACTGTCACTAAAAGATCTAATCCTACAACCTTTACTGTTGATGATCGTGCATCATGGAAAGCTAGGGTTCACATGATTTTGAAGAGTTTAGAGTTTTAAATAAGTAAGTATCGTATGGTTCTTCATGATTTGTAGAATGAAACATGCATCATGATAGTTAGTAGATAAATGTTTATAAAATGAGGTTGTTTATTTGCTGAAACATGAATGAGATTCTTGGGTGTGTCCATGTCTTGCGTTTGCATATTTGATGAACAATATTTCATAAGATGTTGTTGAGATGATTTTTGAGATAGAAAGATCAATATGATGATGTAAAAAGAGTGTAGAAAAATTTGACAAGTAAATGGGTGTTTCATGCTCTATTTTCACTGTTTATATATGTGGATCACGTTGGGTGTAATAGAGATGGATTAAAGTAAGTAGGAGTTAAAGAAAAGGCTAGTGTAATGTGATGTCTTGAAATGGGAAGGATTAAGGTGATAGTTAGAGATGAAATAAAAGTGTTGAAGAAAATGAAGAAGTTCAGAAAATATGATCAATATGCATATATAATATGTTCTATTTTTGATGTTTATGATCAATCATAAATTTTGATTTGTGTTTGAATGAGTTGAGCTGAAACGGAAGTAGGAATGAAGAGGAAATAATGAGGACATAAGTTAGAAATGATAGAATAAGCAAAAGAGATGAAGAAGTGATGAAGAATATGTTGTTTTGCTAAATCTAGGGAAGATTGTCTGTCACGATCATGCACAAGCACGATCGTGACAGAGAGGGAACCTCAAAGGAGCTGCACGATCATGCAGAAGCACAATCGTGACAGAGAGGGAACCTTAGAGGAGCTGCATGATCCTGCAAAAGCACGATCGTGAGAGAAAGGAACCCTCAGGGAACTTGCACGATGGCAGAAAGGATTACCTGGAAGTTGCACAATCGTGCACAAGCACAATCGTGATAGAGAGAAAGCGTTAGGCAGTGCATAATCGTGCACAAGCACGATCGCGACAATGAAGGTGCAATGCTTTTTGACAGATTTCGACACCCTTCACTCTTTTGATAATAACTTCTTCTCCGGACCTTTGATTGACTTAAAATTTGAACCATAAACTCCTCACACATTGTCTTTCCTCTCCACAAAAATTCATGGCCATATGAATGTTGGAAAATTAACGTAAGATCGAATCTAAACGCAGCGGATTGAATTTAAAATTTTTCCACATAATCAACTTTAACAGAATTAAATTCAAAACATAAAACTAACCTTTTCTTGATTTCCAATACAATTTCTTACTTCTCCAAAAACGTCAACTCCACGAGCCGTTC
>JANIHZ010000001.1:18318840-18329520 GCA_027478365.1 Erythroxylum rufum
CAGGGATTTTATCTTTATGATTAATAATTAAATAATTAAAATGCACAAAGATAAATAATGCCTTTTATTGAATAAAAATAAAATTTTATACAATTAAAGTACAACCATAAATTGGCTGCAAGGGCATAAACCAACAATGAATTCATTAGGAAAGGATTGATAATGATTGATTGATGAGTTTAGGAGAAAATGATGAAGTGTGCTGGAATTTCTTAAATAGAGTGTTTTCATTGAATATGTATATGTATTTTAGCCATAACTTGATATGTACATATCCAAATGAAATGATTTTATGTTTAGATTAAACTAGAGACATATGAATACAAATTTCATGAAGGAATCAAAGTTTAATTATGTCTATAAGAGTTTCAAATTTTGGCTTGAAGTTAAGTACTGAGTACTGTAGTAGTTTGAGTATAGTCTGAAGTATTTTGTATATAACTTGCATAATACTGAACCAAATTGTGAGAACTTGGTGTCATTAGAAACTTAAGACATATGGGAACATTTGTTTAGAAGAAGGTATGGCCTAAATACTTCATTTTCTTTGTCATAATGATCATACAAAATTGACCCAAAAATTTATTTTGAGAAAAGCTAGAATGATCGATTGAGAGATGAACTTAAAATAAAATTGTATTATTGAGGTGTAAACCTAAGTTCAAATTAGAAATATATGAGTTTTGATATGTGAATGATCATATGATGAAAATAAAGGGAATATACCAGAGATTGTCATTTAGCATGCATTGTACATAATCCATGTATATATACATATGTGCATAATGAGTACTTATATAATTATGCAAAGTTATGACATGTGTAAGTGTATGTTGCATGTTATCAAAGAGCATTTAAAGCGTCAACATCTACGTTGCCAGGATTTCGAGACAATAGCTATCTGGAGCAAACTGTAAGTAACCTAGATGGTCTTACTTAAATATCTATTTGTTTTAAATTCTGTATTCAATAAAATTGTGAATGTAATTGTGCTGAGTCCGGACATTGAATGTCTGAGGCGTTTGATGCATGAATAAGACTTTGGAAGTGTTCCTTGTATGTGAATTTGATGAAATAAGTGATTTTCAATATTTTTGTTGAATGTCAGGCCAAGGTCCGATGACAAATGTGAACGTGAATATAAATGTGATTGTGTAAGTGAAATCAAATGACTGAGTGAATATATGTTAATGTGATGCATTTCATTACATGAATGCATGACAATATAAAGGCAATTGTGACCGAAGTAGCCACCGAAAAAGAACTTAAAGCTCATAATTTGATAAGAGCCTCTGGATCAGTTATAATTGTACCTGGGATCCACTAAGGGATATAGGACATTACCTGAACAAGCCCGATATCTACAAGAGATATGGGCTAGTAAAAGGGCACTCGGTCACAACAAAGTAATAAATGAAAGTGAATTTTATGATCATTGCATATACGTTTAATATGTATGTTTGAATGATTGAAATGTATTGTCAAATTGTGTTGAATGAGAAATGTGAAAATAGTGAACAAACTATTATGTGATGTTATATGATGATAAATGAAATGATGTGAATTATCTGAGTGCATGTGTTGATGTGTTATATGATTTGATTGAACCATCGAGAATGGTTAACTCACTGAGTTCGTAAAACTCACCAAAATTGCAGTGTTGACATTTCAGGTTCGAGAGAGACGATATAGCTTTTAAGTCAAATTAGAAGAGAGCTAGCACTAATTTTATATAGAAGACATGGCTGAAAGGTCAATCAGCTAAGACTGAAGGACTTAGATAAAAGTTTTGTATAATTCCTCATATATATAGCATGTTAGGCATACAGAGATGCAAACTCTGATTAGTTTTGATAATGTAAACATATGGATGTTTGTAAAGCTACAATGTACATATTCGGTTTTTATGAAATGAAATGAGGAATTTTGGGGTTTTTTAAATATTGTGATATTTGCACTTTGAATGATAATGCCATGATTAAGTTAGTGACGTGACTGCTCTAACATATCATTACTATAGGATATGTACTGGAATATCCTCAGGATGTTCCGGTATATACTCTACTGTAGTGGGGTGTGACAGAGGAAGTAGGAGAGAGAGCTTTTGTTCAAAGGAAAGTTGGAAAGAAAAAGAGAGTCACTTATAAGTCTTTCTACAATGGTTATTGATTAAGAACAAGTCAATCTTGGAGGACAAGAATTTAATAAGATTCATCAAAGGTCATAGATTCAAGATTTAAGATGATGAATTCTTATTTTTATTTTCTTTCTTTTTTATTTGTTGTTATTTCTTGTTTAGTTATGAACTAATTGAGGTATAAATTTAGGTAGATGGACCTTAAGATTTGATATATTAAATTGATGGATCTTTTGATTTAATAAAATTCTAGTTTACATGAGATTTATCCATGTTCTTATAATTGATCGAACTTAAGGAAAATAAGTTCAAGATTCAATTAGTTGACTCATGCATTAACATTTAAGAGATGAAATCTAAGATTATAATGTTGATAAAGAGGGTTACGTGTTAGATACTCGAGAGAGAACTGTAAAATCTTCCTAGGTTAAGATAAAACCTATTATAAGAACTTATAAAATAAATTAATGCAATCTTATATTGTCTTAATTAGAAAGAGATTTCAACATATTCGTTTTAAGAATAGGGATTGTGTTACTAAATAGAGAGAATAATTTAAATTAGGAATTCTACGAGGCTAAGAAACTAGAATCGTTTATTAATTTAAGCTGAATTTGAACATAGTAAATTCCTAAGGGATATCTTAACTCAATATAACTTATTCATAAATTAAATTTTTTTAATCGTTGCTTTATTTTGGTATTTTGAATTTTATTTTTATTTTTCTTTTCATTTAATCATAATTATTACCATAAATAATTAATTTTATGAATAGTTAGTAGTCAACCAATAATCCATATGGAATTGCTCTTATTCACTAGTGCTAGCTACATCTATATAATACACTTGTGATAGAACACACATCAAGTTGTTGGTGTTATTGCTAAGGGCTAGGTGTTGATATTGATTTACTTTACAAACTTATTAAAGTAGGATTTTGTTTTGTTTTTTTAGTTTCATTATTGTTTATTAAGTTTTCTTTGTTATTTCTTGTCTGCAGCTTACTTCTTGTATGTGATGGTCCAACAATCATAGTAATTTTGTTAAGCCGGATCTAAACATTAAAAGAACTTGGCATATAAAAAGAAAACTCCAAGGTAGAATAGAAGATAAGGATGCTAAGATGGCTACAAAGAATATGAGATCTTTGAAATATTTTTACATACCAAAGTGACCAAGGGATCATCTTAGGCATTACAAGGTGATTGATTTAAACTTAAGGCCAATATTGAATTAACCATGAGTGCACGGCATAGTTATGGCTAATATCGGCAAGTACGAGTCAAATCTCACGAAGACAATAAATACTAGTAATTACCGTTATCCTATTATCTAGTCTACGAATTTGACTTTTGGTTTTATAATGAAAAGAAAACTTAAACAATTAAAATAAAGTAGGAAACAATATTGAGTAGAGAATAAAGAAATCACTTAAAAAATAATCAATATTAGGAATTAGTACCTTGGTAATGAATCCCCCTAAAACCATCAGATAATTAACCTTTTATTATGCAATTGTTTTATTAACTATTGTATCATAGAATTTCCTATCGTATACTAATAACTCACTTGAGACTACTAACAACTAATCCTAGGTTTATTAATCAAATTAATCAGGTTAAAGATTCTAATAATGCTTTTCCAATTTGTGAATTATGCTATTAGGGTTATTAATTGAATTAGTCAGGTTAAAGATTCTAAGAATGTTTTACCGATTTGTAAATTCTAAGAATGTATAATGCACAATATAGCAACAACAATATCTGCCTTTAAGTCACATACAACAACTTCATTCTACCTCAAATAACAACAAAACTACTAGTGCAAGTTTGTTAATTTTTAATACCTTTAACAAGAATTATGCTTGAATATATATTTATATATTCTAAGCATTTTCTTATCATATTCACTTGTTGTCAGTTTCCAATGCTTGTACTAGAAAAAGATGTGGATGAAAAATTATATGCTGTGAATTTCAATGAATGAATGTTGTAATGAATTACAAGTTATCCATACATTTTAATGCTTAGCAAGGTCGTCTTATACACAAGATCCAATCCACGAAATTGTCAACTAAGTTGGGAATTATTGCAAGAATAAAACTACCTTGTCTGAAACCTGTTAAGGACTTAAAGAAAGACAATTAGCTTGAAAATGCATTCGAAAAAATTTGTGATAATTATACAAAATCTTTAACTTTATGCAATATTATTTCTCTGTATTATTTTGTTTATAAAAATTTCTCAAACTATTCTTGATATCTTGTATTGGAACAAAGGATCTTCCTTTAATGTTATATTACTTTTGTTGGCGTAACTCGATGATATTTAAATTATTTTATTTTATGTATAGATTGTTTGATATTTTGAATTAATAATATTTAATTCATAATTAAAAAAAAACATGTTGCTACGTTATATACAAAACGTTGCAAATTGCTCAATATTATGGATCATGAAAAAAATTGCAAATAAGTTTTAGCAATGCTTTACAAATTCAAATTTAAAAGTCTTTCCTTACAAAATTTAAAAAATGTAGTTAAAATTTTTTACTTATGAAATAAAAATATAGCAAATAATAAAATTGTATAGCTATGAAAGACAAAAACATAGCAAAAAATTATTGTCTATATTTTTATTTCTATTACCAATCATTTGGCGCCAAATTTTTTTCCACCAACATCAACTTATATTCAATTTTAGCTATTTTTTATTGATTTAGCTATGAAACCATTTTGTAGCTAATACTATTTATCTAGCCTATTATTTTTAGCCATAAGGAATTGGCGATGCTTCGTTCGATTTTAAAAGATAAGAATTTATTTTATCTAATCTAAAATATGATTTAGAGTTATAAATCATATCCTTTTTCGACATATTTAAGAACTTAACGAGTCATTCACAAAGAATATTTATAAAGAGAAAATGTAATTTAATTATGTTACACTCGATTATAAAGCTAAAGAAATTTTAAAATTAAATATGATATAGTTAATAAAAAGGATTAATATGAGATATTGAATCTTATTTGAGTCAAATTAGTACTTAGTCAAAATTATAATTGTAATTAAGTTTAAATGAAATAAAAATTTTATTTTAATTAAATTATGAAACGATCCAAACCTTATTGTAAATAAACTTAGACTTTAAAGGAGTTAGTACTTTTTATGTAGGTCTCTCTACACTACTTGTAGAGTTCCCTTAACTAATTTTTATGGACATTATTAGAAGTCGAACACATGTGCAACTATTGTAATTATGATGAACCAATTTAAAAAATGATTATTGGGAAGCGATTAGAAAAGAATAAGTTAGGGTATAATTTCTATTTATGCGATAGCATTCACGTATTAATCATAATATAGAATAGAATTTGAAGTGATATTAACTCTTAAAAATTGAACAAAAAACTGTTTTATTTATTCAGTTACATGCATGATCGGATCTCACTTTGATTTTCTAACAATTGAAATAGAGGATTAACAAATAATGTTGTGATGTGACAAATTTACTTATTATTAAAAAAACTTGATTAGTTTCCTTTAAATTGACATTCTTAAATTTTTTATTTAATCTAGATTGAATATTTTCTTCCAAAATTTTATTTTATTAATATTATTTAATTTAAAAGTACTAATATAAATAAAATTTTGGAAGAAAATATTCAATCTAAATACTTATGTTAAGTTTATATGTTCCAATCGAATGAATAAAATTAGGTGGATCTATAATAACCAAAATTAAACGTTAGCTTTATCTTTCTTTTAGATTAAAAAAAATCAAACATAAGTTTATGCTTCTTCTTTTTTTACTGGAACTTTGGTGGTGGTTTTTCCCTTATATTCTTGTTTTTTAGGTCAAAATATCAATATATGAATTGTCAAAGTTGTGGTCACTTCTATTTCATGAATTGCATCATTGAAGAAGAAGAAAATGTGTACCAGACTTGATACTTGGGTAAAGATAATGTGACTAAAGCTAAAGGTTAGCTTGATGTTCAACTTTTTCGTTATCTATAATGTTGTCTTTGTGATTCAGAAGGAAACCTTATCCTCGAGAATATGTCATCCAAGATTAAGTTGGGCCGATGTTAACATGATATACAGCTACTTTTAAATCCAAACCTCATTTCTAGGGGAATACGGCGGTTCAACACAACTTCTAAAGTACAGTTGACTGTACATGTTGCATTATTACTCCCATATTTTCTCTTTGGTTTGAGTTCAGCCTTTCTTGACTTTATAAGACAAACAAGAGAAGAGTTAATCTTTGCTCGGTCCTCTAATTAAAGACATCCATAAGGAAACCTTTTATCACTGTCTGCGTCTCCTTAAATTCTTATTCTAAGGTTCTAAAAGCAGGCATGAATGCCAATATTGAACCCAACTGTTCTCTAAACTTGAGAATGGCGAAAGTTGAGGTCCAAGTCAGTTGACTTTGACTCGGTTGCCGTTGCGACGACAAATTCAATAAAGCCTACTACTTCCTTTTCCTTTGCTGCTTGTGGCAATTTTAGCTTCTTTCTCTTCACTTCGCAATTCCGTAACCAAACGTCGAAAGAAGCAAGTTGTGTCTTCCACGCGTATTAATACCTGGCCTCGTTTTAAGCAAATCCCATTTCAACTGTATTCCCATCTCTGAGTTCCTGTCCATCTTCATTGTGGACAGGTGATCGCACTACTGTGCTTGACTTGATCTGAAAAGTTTGAAACTTTAGCTCTATAAAGTTATAGAAATGTTGCCCATCTGGTTTGTTTTGATTGTGAGTGTCTGCTTGTTCTATATTTATGTCAGATGGTCAAAGAAATCAGGACGTGTCCATGAAGACATGGACAGGAATAGCGGTAACTACAATGACTGTGTTGTTTGTTTGAGCAAGATCTGTGACGGTGAACAAGTCATGACTCTCCCATCATGTAAACATGGCTTCCATGTGTCTTGCATCCAAGTATGGCTTCAAATTCGTTCCACCTGTCCTCTTTGCAGGATTAAGGTCAACAGCCCTCTATCTCCTCCATCATCACATCATCGTCTACGTGAATTCCTTCATTGTTTGTCCATTTTGTGTCGATACATTGGAATGTTGATGCAGAACCCGAAGTTTGAGCTTGCATCAGCATTTTGTGAGAGTCTCTGTTACCTTTGAAAGGCATTGGTAGTGCAATTCCATTTTTTGATGTTTGGTAAGTGAAATATTATTTCTTGGCCTTGCTCCAGGAAATTATTTTGATCTTTGCTGTAAGTATTCTAGCTTAACAGTCACAGTATCATTTGAAAACTCCAATTCTCAACTGTCACTGAATATGGTTAAATATGTAGTGAATGATTTGTGTTCCTATTTGTTATAGGTTTTAAAGGGCAATGGAAATTTCAGAAAACCATTTGTTTATCAGTTCATACACCTAATATCGGCACAACATTTCAGTCTAATCAAATGGTACTTGAGAACATCGAAGTCATCATATAATGATGCCAAGTGCCAAAAAGTAGTGATAAATACTTGCTTACTTTAAGCCAGAACATAGATGAAATTCTGAAGTGCCTTTACCTCTTTATCTGGCCGGTGCAGGATTAAAACGGCTTTGTTTAATCAGCATCACAAGTTTAACAATCAATCTTGGTATGAATGAAAAGGTCTGATATACAAAATGTAATTACGAAATTTGCAGATTCTAACATAAGTTTGTTCCTAAATTTGCAGCTGGATAACGAGTTGACAAGAATCTACTGGGAAAGTATAACTTATGCTAAGCTATGATTACTATGGCATTCTTCCGCGAAATTTCCCAAAAATGAAAATTTCCCAAAAATTACTATGGCAACCTCCTTTTTTAAATCTAGATTGGATAAAGAGTGGGAGAGGGCGGTTGTTGTTAAACTCCTTGGTAGAAAAATTGGGTACAAAATGCTTTCTTCCCGCTTAAGAGCAATATGGAAGCATTCTGGCCCTATAAAAGTGGTGGATTTGGACAACGATTATTTTGTGGCTAATTTTATTGACGAAGATGATTTCCTTTATGCCCTAACACAGGGTCCGTGGGTGATTCTAGGGCATGTGCTCGTAGTTCAACGTTGGCACTCCCAATTCTGTCCTTTGCAAGGTAAGGTGTCTAGGGCTGTTTTTTGGGTTCGTTTCCCTGAATTGCCTGTTTCTCGGTACCATCCAATAATTCTTACAGCCCTTGGTATCCTTGTTGGCCATACTATTAAGATCGATGATACCACCACAAATGCCGAGAGAGGCAGGTTTGCAAGAGTGGTGGTGGATGTAGATCTCAATGCTCCCCTTTGTTCTCGTGTGGAATTAGATGGCGAAGAGATTAAGGTTGCCTATGAGGGATTACCACATATTTGTTATTCGTGCAGCATTGTGGGGCATGACTCGAGGACTTGTCAAGTACAACTTAATGCTCAAAGAAAGAAGCAACAACCTGATCATACCAATGAGCACGGAGCGGCGATGGCTGAAAGGGATGCTCCGGTAGCTAATGAGATTCCGGTGAAGGATAAGTCCAAAGAATTTTACGGACCATGGATTCAGGTCCAACGACACACACGTTACCCAAAAGTTAGGGATCTTGATGAGAGAGATTCTCATATTAATGGGAACATAAATGGGGTGCGAGGATCTCGGTTTTCGATTTTGAATAATAGCAAGATCTTCGGCGTCATTAATGATAGGCCTCCAGCTAGGGGGGATAAGGGCCAGATCACGCGCATAGAAACTAGGATAGATTTAGGCAATCAATTGGAGGATGCTAGGCGGTCTTATCATGGGCAGGGGTCTACTTCTAATGGGCCTCAAGCTAACTCTAATATTGCTAACAAAGGAAAATTGTGGGTTAGGTCAGGTTTGGACCAAAGGGAATATAGTATGCCACAGCCTGCTCGAAAATTTACTTTTGAACCTACTGTGACCCATGCAATGTACCCAAGCAAAACATGCAGCAGTCAAAATTTCTTCCCATAAGAAGATGGTGTGCAATGCGACCTCTTTTATGCTCTGGAATGAAGACGATATGGACTGTGGTGATCAGATGGCGGATTTGGATGAGATAGTGGGTTCTTCTCCAAAAGGGCGCATTGCTACTTATTCTTTACCTCCTTCAAAACCGCCAGACCCTAAGGGAGGGGATGTATGGATGGATGTAGATCAAGGGGATCAAGGTTGAGTTGAGGAAGTGATACCTCAAACTCTAGGATACAGTGAGGCAGGCGAGCATGTAAGGTCTAAGGGCAACACTCAGTGTTAAGTGAGCACCCTTCCCATTGTTTTGCTTTCTATTTTATGTCTATTTTTATTTGGAACTGTCATGGGGCTGGAGGTGATGATTTTCAGCCTATTTTAAAGAATCATATTCGAATGTGTAATCCATCTATGGTAGTGCTTGTCGAAACTAAAATTACTGGATCGCAAGCTAATGTAGTAATTGGAAATCATGGGTTTGATTACTCCTTTCGTGTAGAGGCAAATGGTTTTGCAAGAGGGGTTTTGATTTTGTGGAAATCAATTATGGAGGTTACAATATTGGTAGCTCATCGACAATTCATTCATACCAATATTAGGTATGCTAGCATGGACTTCCTTTTTACTACCGTGTATGCTAACCCTCAATATCATCTCCAAAGATACTTATGGGAAGGACTAAAGCAGATAGCGAGACATACTTCAAAGGAATGGTTAGTAGGAGGAGATTTTAATGCAAAATTGTAGGTTCTAATAAACGGGGAGGTTCCAAAACAGCGCCTATTGTTAGCAAGGCGTTTCAGGATAGTGTTCATTTTTGTTGTCTGCATGATCTTGGCTATGTGGGACCAAAATTTACATAGCGGTGGGGAATTGTCCAAGCGAGATTGGATAGGGCACTGTGCTTGTCTTCCTAGCTAGACTCCTTCCTGGAAATAACAAATTCTCACTTGCCATTTCTTGGATCAGATCATAGGCCTTTGCTTGTTAAATTTAATAGGGCAACAACGGAGTGTAAGGGTATCAGGAGCTTTCGATTTCAGTCGGCCTGGTTGGCTAATGAGAACTTTTCTAATTTTGTGGAAGAGAATTGGTATCCAGACCTGAATCATTTATGTGCATCTTGTTGGATCCGGTTACTGGAACCCAACCTCTTAACAAAACCATAACAAACATCCATTCGTTCTCTTGCTCTGATACCATAATTATTGGGCCCCGTTTCCGGAACCCAACTTGTTGGAACCCGTTACCGGAGCCCAACGGTCCCGAGACACGAACCCTACTGAGATCCATTCCCAAGACCTGAGCCTTGCTGACACCCTGAAAGTGAATCTTGTTGTCTAACCTTAACCCAAAACTGCTCTTGAAACAACCCAAAAACAAAAGAAAACAACTTTCCCAAATATAAGTCCACTTACACTGACACACAACTCGACTTATACAGACAAGTCGACTTATACTGACATACAACTCGACTTATATAAGAGCGGAGGAGTTTCCGAAAACTGATACAAGTCGAGTTATGCTTCACAAGTCGAGTTATGGAGACAAACAAGTCGACTTATGCTTGTAGCTAA
>JANIHZ010000001.1:18370685-18385538 GCA_027478365.1 Erythroxylum rufum
ATATTGGTCATTTTTATTTTTCATTCGATGAACAAGAATTTCGGTACCTCAGTTTTGTGAGGAATAAAAATTTCTGTCCTCATCCTCTAAAAACGGAACAAAAATTGCTAAGAATGGTAAGCAAATACGAGAAGAACAGAATTTTTATGTCTTCGTCATCCGTCTTTACGTCCGAAAACGGTAACCAAACATAGCACAAATGTTTGATGACATGGACTTTAGCGCGGTGAGAAAAGGTCAATGGTTTTACAATAACGAAACAGACAGGAACTATGCATTGACAGTGACTGAATGAGCTAGGAAATTACCATATGAAGAGAATAGACGTTGACATTGGCGAAATTATCGGTTACAAGTGGCGGGATCTCTCTATCATCACATGCGTTCGAGATAGAGCCTGAAGGAGTGTTCATACGAATTACAACTATATGGTTTGAGAAAAGCTTGATAACTTGTGTCTAATGGTGGTGGTGATGAAGAAAAGGAATGCGTCAAATGAGGTTAAGTGTAATCTGATTGTACACATTTTAGGGGTTGGCTTTATGAGCTCTCTCAAAATTTATATGTTACGGTCACCTAATTATAGTGCTGGTTGAAGAAAAGCTGTGTCTATTATCCCTTTGAGTTCCAAGACTTGCTTGATAAATGAAATATTGACAATGACCGGCCGTCCACATATACGTTATTGACTTTGTCTTCCGTTCTCATGTAATTTGAGCTTTAGCTGTTTTTTAAGAGAAGTTCACACTCATAACGGGGTGAACCCATTTTGTCTCTTGGCACGTCTAGAACATTGGAATCATTTTTGGATGTATATATGCTTTTGTGTTGCATTTGCATAGCTAAATCTACCATTCCTATCTTGTGATGAAGAAAAAGGTAGCTTATGAAATTGTAATTGATTTAACAGTGGTCGGTGTCATAGCTAGTAGCCAACGAAGCTCCCGGCCCCTCCCCCTCCTGTTCAGCATTAAATATAAATAAACCTGCACGTAATTGCAAGTTGACATATGGAGCTTTCATGTGCGTAGCTGGTCAATTAATTAAGGAGAATGAGACATTTCATCTATGTTAGCGTTAACATGTATTTGTTTATTTTCCGCTTAATCAAGTAAACCTTTTCTCCTGTAAATTAAAAGACACATCGCCACTCGTTTTTGCCCCTGGAAAAGACATTCACACTGTCCAAAGCCTCACGGGCTTAACCCTCAATCTAAAAGGAGCTTATCTACGCTGTCAGAAACGGCAGACGCAACACAAGTGAATACTTGAAACCACCCTCTGGTCAGGTCCCCGAGAGAAATAACAAAATGGATTCTATCAACTCTTTTAAAGGCTACGGCAAGGTCGACGAGACTGAAGAGCGAGCTTTCAGGCAAAAAACTCGTCGGCGTATGATCATTCTCGGTGTTTCCGTAGTCGTTCTTCTGGTTGTGGGCATTGGTGCCATAATCGGAACCGTCGTTCACAAGCGGAATACCGGCGGTTCCTCCGTTCCTTCGTCAATTTCTGAGTTGACTCCGGCAACCTCCCTCAAAGCTGTGTGCAGTGTCACTCAGTATCCTCACTCCTGCTATTCCAGCATCTCTGCACTCGAAACAGCTAACAGTACTGACCCAGAAGTGATCTTCAAGCTATCTTTACAAGTCGCCATGAACGAGCTCTCCAAGCTCAAAGAATTGCCTGCAAAGCTCATTGAAAGAAACAATGATGTTCTGGTCCAGAGAGCGTTGAATGTTTGTGCTACCACGTTCGATGATGCTGTGGATCGACTCAATGACTCGATAGCTTCAATGATTGCAGGATCAGGAGAGAAGATATTGACAACCGTTAAGATTAATGACCTGAAAACTTGGCTCAGCACTGCCATTACTGACCAAGAAACGTGTTTAGATGCTCTGCAAGATTTGAACAACACAGAAAAGCACAACACTACTCTCATTGAGCAAGTGAGGACTGCAATGGATAACTCTACTGAGCTTGTGAGCAACAGTTTAGCTATTGTCTCAAAAATCGTGGGGTTATTGTCTGACTTTAGAATCCCGATTCATAGAAGACTTCTGGGACTTCAACGTGAACCCAACACAGAGTTTCCAGTGTGGTTTAGTTTGAGAGATCGGAGGCTGCTTGAGGAGTACAAACCCAAGCCCAATGCTACGGTCGCGGGAGATGGCAGTGGTGATTACAAGACAATCAAAGAAGCAGTGGAAGCTGTTCCTAAGAAAACTGCATCAAGATTTGTGATTTATGTAAAGGCAGGTTCGTACGAGGAGAATGTGGTTATCGACAAGAGCAAGTGGAATGTAATGATGTATGGTGACGGCAAGGACAAAACTATCGTTTCAGGTGGTCTGAATTTTGTTGACGGGACAATGACATTTGACACAGCCACTGTCGGTGAGTATTAATATTCATTTCTGACCACTTGCTTTGCAATTTGGTTGTTCATAGCTCTTCCCTTTGATGATCTATACGCATGTCTGATAGTTTGCATCACACGTGTAAAGAGAAATAGTTTTCTGTCTGTCCCTGAGGAGTAGTGAGATTGTTAGATATATGGGCATTTGACTGGTTGCTGTAGATTACTGTTACTTGGTTTTCAACAGTTGAGAATTGATATAGGGTATTGATTGTTGGCAGTGTTAATTTGTCCATTTAGATGCGTGTACTTGCAGTAACGAATAGCAATAAGACACAAAAGTAGGAAAGTTAATTGTTAATGTGGATCGGAGAGGCATTTCTTCTTTTAGTGACAGGTGAAGAAAAGCACATGGATTATGTTATGGCATGTGAAATAATGAAGTGCTTGTCTGGCCTGGTATTAAGTCACATTAGTAAAGATAAAGCCAAAACAAGCAAAAAGTAAAATAACTGATAATGATTCCCCTGAAAGAGGGCGAGTAGATTGAGATTTGAGATTCAAGATTGATGAAAGTAAGTTTGGTTACTAACTAGAAAAAGCAAAAAAATTTGTCATGTCAGCTGCGGTGGGTAAAGGGTTCATTGCAAAAGACATGAAGTTCGTTAACAGCGCAGGAGCAAAGAAGCATCAAGCAGTTGCCTTCCGATGTGGATCCGACATGTCAGTGTTTTACAGGTGTGGATTCGATGGATTTCAGGACACACTCTATGCTCATTCCAATCGGCAGTTCTACAGGGAATGTGATGTTACTGGTACCATCGACTTCATATTTGGCAATGCTGCTGCTGTTTTTCAGAACTGCCGAATCCAACCAAGACAACCATTAGACAACCAATTCAACACCATCACAGCCCAAGGCAAGAAGGACCCTAACCAAAACACAGGCATCTCAATTCACAAGTGTGTACTATCAGCCTTTGACAACCTCACAGCTCCTACGTATCTTGGTAGACCCTGGAAAGACTACTCCACCACTGTTATTATGCAGTCAGACATTGGAGCATTTTTGCAGCCATTGGGCTGGACTCCTTGGGTCACTAATGTGGATCCTCCAACCACCATTTTCTATGCAGAGTACCTGAACACAGGTCCTGGTTCTGAAGTGTCTAAAAGGGTTAAATGGGCTGGTTACAAGTCCACTCTCACGGTTGATGCCGCAGGGAAATATACTGTTCAATCTTTTATCCAAGGTGATGAGTGGTTGCCTATAGGCATCGTCAAGTATGATGGATCCCTGTGATAAAATCTGCTTTAGTGTATAAGGCTTTTCGCTTTGCGACGGTCGAGAGGGCAATCAACTTAACGTATGAGTTGTAAAACCCACTGGTTTTGCATATGCTTTAGCTTTATCTTTATATTCCACCAGATGTATGCAATTTGTTGTTGTTTGTGTGTTAAAACATTTTTAACATTGGATGCTATAATTCATTAAATTATATACATTGATACAGGACAAGAAGAGAATTCGTGATTTTGATCTTTGATTAGTTGAACAATACACAATTTCTCATACCCTTTAAATTCTGAAAAGGAGTGAAACCAGTTGCTTTACTTCTATCCTTTGAACTCTTAAAACGTTTTTCATCATAATAATATAAATCCTGACGTTTTTATCAATGGAAGTAATTACTATTGAGAATTACATAACCATATAATTATAATTTTTGTATAAATAATAAGCAGTCTGCAGCCTGCTTGATTTGTAATTGTATTGTCCCGTGTCCCTGAACAAACAGTAGCGAGAGAAGGAGGGACAATTCAGCAGCATTGGCTCTCTATTCTTGAGTGAATCATGAAGTCCAGTCTTTAATTTTAGATTCTGATCAAAGTCTCAGACAACGGCGTCAACCCTTTTTCATCTTGAGTGAATGTCTTTAATTTGATTATGATCAAAGTTTCAGAAAATGACGTCAACCCTTTTTGTCTCTCAGCCTGTGACTTTGTATCTCCACACTACACCTGTTCTACTTCTACGTGTGCATTTCCCATACAGAATAGATAAACGATGCGAAAATTCGTGCTTGTGAAAGCTAAAAGCATTTTAAACCGTTCACTTCAATATCAAAACTTGCTGCGTCCCTCACGTTTCTCGTCTTCCAAGTTCTTTTCTTGGTTCTCCTTCTTCTTCAATCGCTCTCCTGTGTCTCTTGACACCATCAATCCCAAGGTACCTACTTTCGTTTGTCTCTGCTTCATTTACTTCTTTGGTTCTGGGTTGGTTTCGTTTTCGCTTCTTTATCCCTTTTCGGTTGTTTTGTGATTTTTGATTGATTATCAACAAATAGCTTCTTCCTGTCCTATTCTTCAAAGGCTTTTCTTCTCCATTCTGTGGCTTTTTGCCATTAACTTTCCTTTCTTTTTGTTTTTCTTTTCCCGGTTTTGAAATGCGAATATGCAGTACGTGGTGAGATTGTCACCCTTCCTCAGGTAACTTCATACCATTACTTTTTTTTGTTTTGAAAAATTAAAAGGAATTTTAACTACAGTTTGAAGTATATCAACGTTATAATGAATTCAATGCTGTTTGCTTTTATTTTTATTTTTAGTATTCTGCTTTTGTTTTCCTTTGCCTTTATTTCGTCTATATTGGATCTTGGAATAAGTATACTATGTACTATCCAGTTTATTATCACTATTTTCAGCTTGTAAATGCTGGATGTGAGAAATGAAGTTTAGTTAATGATAGAATAAAATCTTCATGTATTGTTGTCAATCCTTCCATTTTGATTGAACTGGTTTTGTTAAAGTGTATAAATTCTCACAATTGGGAACAAGAATTATTAGTAGTTTATATATATGAAAGGGTCTATAACCCAATGGCTTAAGGTTTTAAGTTGAGATATGGATTCCCTCTCATGTATGATTAAGAATTAATAAGGCTTTAATATATAAGAAAGAGCTCTTAACCCAATGCCTTAAAGTTTTGGGTTAAGATACGGATTACCTCTCATATATGAACTACTCTTCTTTTGAAATGGAGATTAAAGAGAACTTAATGTTCATTCCTAAACATGAGAGGGTGTGTTGAGTGTAAAAGTTCTCACATGGACTATAACAAGAATTAATGAGAGTTTATGCATGAAAAAGGGCCTATCTCAATGTCCTAAAGTTTTGGGTTGAGATATGAGTTTCTCTTGTATATGAACCACTCTTTCTCCAAAATGAAAATAACAAAATTTTGGGTTAAGATTTGAGTTTCTCTCGTATATGAACCACTCTTTCTCCAAAATGAAATGGTTAATGATGAGAATAACTTTCTCCCCTATTTTCCAAAAAAAAAATCCCCTCTATTTTCCCAAAAAAAAAAAAAAATCTTTCTCCCCTTACTCTATCATTTAACAATATTCATTTATTGAATTGACTTACTACAGTGCTGATGCAATTGACGGAGCTTGGCAGATTCTTGATCAAATTCCTGGAAGGGCAATTGGAGCTTACAATCACAGTTAGGTGATAACTAGTGCCCATCTCAGTCAGCTTTGAGTCTTTGATTGACAGATTCAGTATGTCAATTTTGTATAATGTGTACCATGGTTTTAACTTTTCATACAGGGGTATCAAACGATTATGTGATACCATTGCCGCCAGAACTGAAGTTCGTGATGGTTTTCTTGCTGATCCAAATGATATTTTCTTGACAGATGTGCAAATCCAGCGGCAAGTCAATTGTTCCACGCCTGATTATGGAAATAACCTCTGCTATACACTATGCCTACATATATTTACAGATGCACAGTTGCGTTCGTGATATTCAAAACATGCCTACTGATTGTGCACTATCTATTACAGGTCCACATGATGCAGTTACTGATAAGATCAGGAAAGAATGGAATACTTTGCCCTCAATATCCGTTATACTCTACATCAATAGCTCTTCATAGGGGCTCTCTGCTATGGTTTCTTTACAACAATGTTATATTAGTATTTGGGCAATTTGCATTGATTGACTCTCCTTAGTCCTTTTAGCTGATTTTGAAATTCAGTTGATTCAATTAGCTCTCTTCTTGAGCTCTTCTTCAAGCATATTGTCAGAGTGCTTAACCTGATACAAATTATTTTATTAATCACTCATATCTTGCAATAATGTTTGACCTTAGAATCTTACAATGAAAACATATTTATCTTGCAGGTGACTTACTATATTGATGAAGCAACTCGATGGGGAGTATAGATTTCTGAGCTTAATAAGCAATTGGAAGATGCCAAGTCTAAAGGCATCACAGTTAGGGACTTGGTTGTAATAAATCCAGTCAATCCAATAGGGCAGGTTTTTAAGAATGTGTTTTTTAGAAAATAATTTGAACTTTCCGCAATAACCAAAATAACTTGTAGATAGATTTTAGTTGGACTTAGCTCTGAGACGCAGATCCTTGGTGGGACAACCAAAAGGAGATTGTGGAGTTCTGTAAGCAAGAACGCCTTGTTATTCTGATGGATGAGGTTGGTGGGCTAGTTGTTTTGCAATGGACTTCTACTATTTGTTCCTTATCAATTCTAGATAGCTTTTCCCTGTGACTCTGAATTCTGGTTAGATTACTCATTTTTTATGAATTTCCTTTGATGATATAGGTTTATCAGGAGAATGTTTATGTTCCTGAGAACAAATTTCACTCATTTGAGGAGGTGCTCAATCCATGTTTACAGTGAAAAGGATATATCTCTAGTATCTTTTCAGTCTGTTTCTAAAGGTAAGATGGCTAGTTTATAAATAAAAAAGAGTGTGCATACAAATTCTAATTATTTCCAACAATGGTCATAGAACCAGAACATGGCAGTCCACATTGGTGGAAACAATTCTCTCCACAGTAAATACTATAAATCAGGAGGACACAAAGTACTAGAGGACAAACTGGTAATGGCGAAGTGATGCGCTTCTCCACAGCAAGCGCAACACTTTCCTTTGTCTTTAAGCTAATTGCAGTTGACCCTAGCTGCAATTAACACCCAGAAGAATGTTGTAACACGTACAAATCATCTATGCATGCAAATTGAAGTTCAAAATAACAATACAATCTTTAGCACTCCATCTTATCATGTTAAAATTGGTCGCATATTTCTTGAAATTTTCAGTTTGACAAATTTGATCCTTTTATCACCCCATGATTAACGTGAAAAAAAATCGATTCTTCTTTCCTACGAATTACACGTACTCAATTTAAAATCTTAATGATCTGGTAAGAACATAGTGAACATCAAATTTAAGGATGTCCTCCATAAACTTTCTCATACATAACAAAAAAAAAAAAAAGAAGAACAGATAACCTCATACAAGATATGCAAAAGGTAGGTCTTTTATAACAAACATATGGCTTCTGGTTTCATAAGTTAGCCACTCCAAACCGGAAGCTACGAAAATAAGGTTTTCATAATTTTATAAGATTTTCTTGATCCAATCATATCTAATTCTACCTTGCAAAGATGAGTGTCTAAAACAAATTCAAATTCAAATCTTTACTTGATAAGGATGGAAAGAAGTTTCCTAGATAAACTCTATCCAACTCTATCCCTTCAAGTGAAGAAATCTCTTCACTTTATCCAAAAATCGTGATTATCATTAATAGAGTCCCAATTTGATACAATCTTCACTTTTCATCTCTCAAAATAAAACAAATATTAATTTTCATATTTAAGCACCAAAATAAATCCAAAAAAAGGAGATAATATCAAATAATATATCAAGATAACATCTTATCACTCCCATGAAGTTAAATTGCTGCATGTTCTGATTCTGTCGTCCGTATAGGTTGCATCTTTGCTAAATTGCTTTGAATGGAGAGAAAGAGGAGGCTGTCAGGCTGTTCAATTTCTCAGTAAGGTTTTCGATCTTAACCTGCAATACTGTTACTAAATTTGCAACAATTATTCTTTTTGGATTTTGGAAGGTTGACTATTGCCTACAGATAGCTATTGTTCACCATCTCTTCAAACAAATCATATGTCGCTTACACTGGTGGTCGTAAAATTCCTTAATGATAGGTGTTGAACCCTGGTTTCATGAAGTCCATAAAGGTCCTTTGCTCTCTGTGATGTATTTCCTCTATTATCGTTCTTTCTATCTCTTTTTGGCGGTTAACTCTTCAAATTCCTCATTCTTGCCTTATGATATCTAGATTGATGTGTCTTCTACTTTCCATTCAAACTCTCTCTCTCTCTCTCTCTTTTAAATTTCTTGTGATTGAGTACTGCAATTACAAGAAATGGTAACAATTCCTTAAATCAAAGGAATTCAAATCATCCTAAAGCTAAATTCCTAGGCAACGGTGCCAAAGAAACTTGTTAAGCAAGTTTTATATCTAATAAAACTCTCAATACCAACAAGTATACGAATCGTATCTTATAATATTGAAAGATATCGATCTCACAAGGAAATAGATAAAACGATTTGCACCTAACTTTGTCTAAGACATTAGAATATGATTTGAATGAAAATAATAACAAAAATTAAAATTAAATAAACCAAGCAACTAAGCAAATAATAAGTGAGCTGCAAAAGTAATTTAGGGATTTATCAAGGATGAATGCTTAGGATTTATTCTTTCATTATTTTGTTTCCTTAACTATGATTGATCCAATTATGTGTCTATCCTAGATTTTTTAAGGTATTGATTACTCTATCGCAAGACCTAATCAATTAATCCTAATTGAATCCAAAAATTCTAAATTTTGGAACCTCTTGATTCATAAAACTTTCCTAATGTTTTCAAATAAATATGAAGTTATCTATTGGAAAATTAATTTTTCACACAAGATCTCTCTTCACATGATTATTAATTTGATAATTGTGTGACTTATTAAACTATATCTAATCTGATTACTTTTGGTTCACTCTCTCGATTTGATGTTAAAGTATGTGCATATGCAATTATCACAACACTAGAATTTATATTAAATCAATAATAATCAAAGTCACAAAATAAATTCAGAATAAATCCTAATTTGGAAATTAGAAACTCATGAACATAATAAACATCTTGAAATTTAGTTTAAACATCAAGTTTGATTAAAATAGCAAAAGGAAAAGAAGAAAAACTCTGTTTGGAAAAATGAATTGGTAGTAGGTTTAATTAAAGCTGAAAATTATTTCAAAATTTCATGATACTTCTAATGAAGGACATTTGGGATATATAAGAAGTTGTAAATGTATTTTCGCAAGAATAATAATGTAAAGGATATAACGGAGTTTGTTAAGAAGTGTGAAATCAACATAATAAATATGAGAGCAAAAGGTTCAAATTAGACTTAAACATTTTTTTCCAAATTTTAATTTAAACTCTGACAACTCATTTAAAAATAACCTTAAGGTTTCCCAAACATTAAAAACCTCAGTTTAACATTTCCATTATAAAAATACAGTTGGCATATTAATAATGAAAGTCTTACTTTTGCCATATAACAATGTTTGGGGAATGTTTGGCATTGTTAGAAATAATCAAGATAAAACACAATCATAAAAATCATGTTAAACAGGATCATTTGCATATGCATATAATAAACAAAAAACACATACTTGGTTTAATTGTTGTAGTTCCACTGATTAAAGAACTTTTACTAAATTTCTCCTTCTACATAATTTTTTTGTTCATAAGATAGGATCAAATACTTATCTTTGTGTTCTTTTGTTTTTAAATGCTAAATCTTAACTACCTTTAGTAGTTTTGTAAAGCATAATAACCATAATACCCCTCATGGGTGTATTTGATTCATTATCTCCCACTCACACATGATATAATTAAAAACAAAAAACTCTTCAGTGCTCATACTTGTTCAAGAACCGGTGTGACCAGCATACGACAAAAGTACATTGCCACATATCTGTTTGGAGTATATGACATCTCGATTAAAAAAATTGATCTGGACTTATGTGTCCTTGAGTAGACATTGTATGTTATACCCTATGTCATATCTCGCATTTGCATTTTTCTTTGATCTCATTTAGTTTCTTGTGTCATGATTGAATTCAAATTCTTTACTAAAGAGACGATGGCCATTGATGAATACTTTTTCATGTGAGTCATTGATAATAAAAAAATGATCTTCCTCTGTTCTCAATTCTCTTTTGAATTAAATTTAATTTTCTTTCCTAGAATTATTCCATAGGATCGTATCTTACATAATCTTTTGGCAATAACCTAAAGTAGTAAACCTTAAATTCAATTCTTAAGAATAAAACAAGAGTCATAAGGGTATTTGATGAGGTCCTTCTTAACCTCAAGGGTCTCACACAATGTAAGATGAGATCTGGAGACTTACATTAATCCCCTTTTTGTGGTCAGTTGTGCACACATGGTACGAGTCATATGCTAAGGTATTTACCCACTTCGTTTAACTTGAACATCTTTCATTCAAGAAATACCGTATAAATGATAATTCAAGCATACTAAATGTTTAACTCGAGTTCACTTATCTACTCAAAACCTATTCAGAACTCACATCTGGCAACGTAAGACAGATATAGTGATTAACAAATCACGTTGAACCAATTTCCTTGCGACATTTATGGTTTAAGTTTCTCGCTATCAATTATCACCTAGATAATAAACTTTAAACATGCCTCATCTCTAGTGAGCATAAACACCAGAGGTGATTTCTCGTGTGAAAGGGCCAATTTATAATCTGTCTCATATACTTGTGATTCATCCTAAAATATATTTATGCAAAAACACATATATTCATGAATCAAATGATACACAATGTATAATCTTCATCATAAATTATATCCAAAATATGACTTTATAATGAGTGAACATACATAGAGAAATGTTTATCATTACATTTCAACATCTACGTAGTCTTAGTGACTTTACATGCCCAATATATACATCTCTGGAAATTGGCTTTGTCATTGGGTCTGCTATCATATCTCGCGTAGGTATATATCTCATGTTCACTTCTCCTCGTGCCACTATATCTTTCACATAATTATATTTGGTATCTATGTGCTTTGTCTTACAATGAAATTTGGGGTCTTTAGTATAAATGATTGCAGCTTGACTATCACAGTTTTTTTTGATAAATCAGAAGGCTTTTATACAAATAATAGAAGATATGTACAGTCTAGAGATTTCAAGCCCGAAACTTTTAACCAAAAGAGTTCAAAGGAATTTACAACACTTCCTTTCATCCTAAAACCATACAACAAACTCAATCATCCTACTCTATATCATTTTCCACCCAAAAGTACTTGAATCTAACAAATCTGGCAAATAACACAAGATACTCAACCCAATTCTAGTAGCGCCCTTAATCAACAATACAATAACATATTTTCACAGCCTATGTGCACTAGATAGAACTTAGGAAAGCAAGCCAAATATGCATCCCTAATTGTCAGAGAAGGAGTCTCTGAGAGGCATTTAGACTTTATCCCTCTAAAACAAGTAAAGAGTTTTTGTCCCCATGCCAACGTCAGCCAACAGGATCAAGATGCTAGCTTCCCTCCATAGACATAACTTTATGATCTGATGCTGGGAATTTCCTTGTTTATTACTCCCCATGTCATCTTTTTTGCTATTTTAAACAATATGTTGCCTGAAGTTGGTTCCCCTTTACTGGCCGAAAAGATCTTGATTTCCTATTCCCCTTGCAATGTCGGTAGACTGGAACCATGACCAACTTGTGATGCAAGTGAATGGTTTGCCCTTCATATGTAGGAAAGCGCGGGCTAGATGGCCCTTTTTGGACTGAACTTGCACTTGACTATCATAGTTGATGGTCACTGGATTAATTTTGCATTTAATGACTCCCAAATGTACTAAGAATCGATGAAGCCACACAGCCTTTTGTACTGCAGATGAGAATGCTATAAATTCAACTTCCATTGTGGATAATGCAACGTAAGATTGTTTCTTACTTTTCCATGGTATTGCTTTATGGTTTAGTAAGAATACATATCCTGAGATAGATTTTCTTTCATCTAAATCTCCTCCCCAGTCTGCATATGTATATCCTTGTATACGTAGATCATTGCCTTGATAACATAATGCATAGTCCACAGTTCCCTTTAGATACCTCAATATTCTCTTTATTACTTTCCAATGTGCTTGGCCTATATTTGATTGATATCTGCTCACCATCCTAACAACTTAACAAATATCTGGTCTTGTACACATCATTGCGTACATAAGACTTCCAACTGCACTAAAGTAGGGAACATTCTTCATTTGTTCCCTTTCTTGCGGCGTTGACGGGCAATTTCTCTTACTAAGGCCTTCATTTTTAGCAATAGGATTATCAATTGGTTTGCAATATTGCATACGGAATCGTTCAAGAATTCTTTGAATGTACATCGCTTGTGAAAGCGATAACAATCTCGTCGAACGATATCTTGAAATCTTGACTCCAATGATGTATGCTGCTTCACCAATGTTTTTCATTTCAAATTTAGATGATAACCAATCTTTGATTTGCATAAGAAACACACAGTCATTACAAACAATCAATATATCATCCACGTATAAACAGTGTTATGAGTACCGAACCGTACCGACCCAAATCTTGTACCAGTATTTTGACTTTGGTACCGGGTTTGAATACCGGTCCGTTTTGGCTGTACCGGTCGGTATTCAAAATACCAGCCGGTACCGAAATTTTAAAAAATTGGGTGACTTTTTTGCAAAATTTTCAAAAAAATTTAAAATCTCTCTCCCTCCCTCCTACTTTGGGTCAGATTTAAATTTACCAAATAATTAATAAATTATTATATTTTTCAATTCTTTTATTATTTAGAAATTGAGTTATATAATAAGGTAGCATTATCCATAACAAGCATTCACAATCACCCCCTTAACAAAGATTCAATTGCGATTTCATTTTTTGAACATAGTTGATCAAAGAAGTCTTACTTCTAAACTTTATTATAATTCCGTTTAGTCGATTAGTTATCCCAAAACATAAATTTACAAGAAACCAACGAAGAAATTGGATTAAGCTTTGATTTTTCTTAAAATTGATTTTAGTAGTGTTTATCATCATCATCATCACACTCAGTCCAAAGTCCCGCAATGAAGCGAAGTTTAAGGAGGTCTGATAGTACGTAGCCTTACCCCTATATAATAAAGAGGCTATTTCCGATAAATCCACATGCAGATATGACAGAAAAATAGTTATGCAGGTTAAAAGAGTAAATAAGTAAAAAATGACACGCAAAAAATTTAAGTAAATAAAATTACCATAAATACATAAGGATAATAATTAATAATAATTAATGATGATGATGATAATGATGATGATAAAACTACTACTCTCTATAAAAGGATAATAATAATAATGAAGGCTTATTTCCACTTAAAGAATCACAAAGAGTAGCTGGAGAATGGGCAAAACACATACCTGTGTCGATGATTGTGGGAAACCCACTAACAGTGAATGATAGTGGCATCGGTGATGGAAGCACAATGGCGTTGACAAAATAAAATTTTCACAGCATGACATGAGGTATTTTTCCATCGAACACTTACATAGTATCGCAATAAAATCATGCAAAAAAAGAAACAAAAGAGAGCTGCATAGAACAGGATTAAAGAGAAATCCAGAAATCAAACACCTAAAGTTAAAATCATACACACATGATATGAGAAAACCCTAAAAAGTAAATAAAAAAACTTTTAATCAGATTTTAACAGATAATGACAAGAAAATGGATCCATAAACCAAAAAATTTCAGTGAAGACGCAACATCTTGAGAATGCGAAGATCAAAGGAGATTTGAAACAAGACTTATGAACAATAACAACAAAAATAAGGAAACTTTACTAGTTTAAACTGAAGAGATGTACCATTAGCATATTTACAGAAAACAAAATAAGCCAAAAGGCTTTTAAAAAAAACTTGAGGACTTGAAGATCTTCAAGGTTACGAGGGAGCTTTAATGGAGCATATTATTTTCATAATATTTCATTTCTAACCCAACCCCACACGTAAAAACGAAATCTTGCTATTAAATCATAGAAGAACTAACAATCAAAAGAAACCCGGAGAAGGTTTGAACCCTAAATGACCCAACCAACGACTGACGATCAAAGAATCAGTTTGAAATGAAAGGAAAAAGAAAATCCAAAGAAACCTAGAAATTCCCAAACCAAAACTTCGAGAACTGGAAAATTCGAAACCACATAAGACAAATCTAGAAGTCAATCAGATCAACAAAATACAACAACATTATCAAAGAATCGAAATCAAAAATATCGATCTCTTAAAAGACCTCCCAGTTTCTCATAAACACAGATCTCTTTATATATTAAAGAAAAAAAATGAGAATGAAATTGAGCATCTTTGTTAGGTATAGATTATCGACCTGAACAAGGTCTTGAGGAGTTGACGCATTGGCGATGGCATCCACAAAAGACTCTCAATCTTGCGTGAGCATGCCGCAAGTTAAATCAGTAAAATAAAGTGTTTAAAATTTAAATTTTCAGTTAGTATTAAACAGATCG
>JANIHZ010000001.1:18385638-18402504 GCA_027478365.1 Erythroxylum rufum
ATTAAAGATCTATTTATAATTAAATAATTCTAAATATATTAATTTTAGAATTAATATATTTAGAATTATTAATTTTATAAATTAAACTATTAAATAAATATTTTAAATTTAATTTTTGAAAACAATAGAATTTGCAACTTTGTTTAAAATATCTTAGACTCGAATTTTATATTTGCTTGTTCTAAGCTTAATGTAACGTAATCAATATTCGCGAAGATATTATCTTGACAGTGGCGCAGTACGCACCCATATATAAAATATCATCTATTATTACCGTCAGCCAATCGATATATCAGCCTTTTGTCTTGTTTTCCCTCACTACCTCCCTCCTCTCCTGCTAGAGTTTCTATCTTCTAAAGACTAACTAATGGCAGACGACGCTCATTACCCAGCCACCGACATTACAGCTACCACCATCGCCTCCAGCAAACGCAAGTATGATGACAGATGGAGGCAGGCAGGCGGCCGGCAGACGGAGGCAGGCGACGGGCGACAGAGAAGAGAGAAGAGAGTGGGCGGCCGAAGGTCGGAGGGAGGGGGGTGTAGTTTTTTAGGGTTATTTTTTGGTTATCTGCAAATTAGTCCCTAGGTTTTCTAAATTTTGCGGAACTGTCCGGATTTTTCCGGTATCTTCGGTACCGACCGAAAACGGCTGGTACCGGCTGAATTTTTTTTCCGGTACAATTGTTAACGTTTCGGTACTGGATCCCAGCTGAAATGCCGGTACGGAACGGTATTCAGACCATTGCTTACCCCTATTCACTAGTAAATGTGGCAAGACTATTTGTAGATTAAGACTCTATTATGGCAATTAGCGAATTACATTAATTGTTGGCTGATTCTATTAGTGATTAGCTGACAACGAATTAATATAGCTGATTTGACCAACAAATAATATTAGTTGTTTATTTAAAAATGATTAGTAAAATTAACTATTAACTATTATCTGTTATGTGTAAAATAACTTATAAGAGCATGACTTAAAAGTCACTGGGTCTGCCGGTGGATACCCTGGTCTGAGACAAAAAAAAAGATTTATAAAGACATGAGTATTATATTGGGCATTCCTCGATTCCTTGTCCATGCAATGTACTCGATCCTTTTAGTTGTTTTTATGTTTACTTTCAAAACTAAAGGAAGATGTATATAATGAGATGATAATTCTTTGTATATTCTGACTCAAATTTGATATTAATTCAACTTCAAAAATTAAAATTAAAAATATTAAATTTAAATAATAAACTTACTTTCTGTATCTTCATCTTTATCTTTTTGAGTAATTTATAATAACTTTTTAATATAATAGTCTTTAGTTCTTTAATTTTTTAGTTGTTAGAAGAAAACACTTCTCATAGGAGACTTGAAAAATCAGTGGATAGAGGTCAATTTGCCACATTCGCCAACCCAATCAGCTGATTATCAAACATAATTATCAGCGATTTGAGATGGTCAAACGGCTAAAAACCTTGTAATACGTCAAAAAATGGTTGGTAGTTATTTACCAAATAAGTTCCAAGTATATAAGTTATATGGGATACTTCAAGCGACAACCCTGTTTTTAGAAATGTATTTTGGCAGGAACTTTTAAAATTCAAGGCGATAACCTGCAATATTCAATTGCTTACTGCCCTCAAATTGATGAGTGATTATCCCTGTAATGGATGCACTAACTTCCACTGATAGGGTTGGTAATACAATACGAGCTATCATTCAACCATTTAAGTGACGATACTCACCACGTCTGCACGTACAAGTGATAACAACCTATTTTACACTGGATCAAACACTTGAAGATAGAAAAAAAGCTTTGTAATTGGTAAAATCTCATAAGATGAAATAGGTAGCGGATAGGTGACGAACTAAAAGGAAGTTCAATATAAGAGAATTGAGTATTTGTCAAGTTTCATGCTTACTGATAAGAAAGTGTGCACAAGAAGGTCTATTATAAATTGTCTCCTTTACATTTTAGCATCGTAGCTTCATAACAGACGATTCACCAAGCTTCTTTAACTATTTTAGAAAGTAGGGTGATAAAACGTGGAACTCAGGCTACGGTGCAAGTACTGATCTACTGGTTGAGGGAGATCGACAATAATCATCTTGGAAATTCTTACATGACTTGAATTCTAAAATCAACCTTATGGACAAGGATGCTGAAGAGGGACGTGATGACACACAAGAAGGAAAATGAGCTAATGATGTCATGTGTTAGCAAATGTGCCGTGTGTTACGTATATGGATAAGACAGAGTAGGCGCCAAATATGTTGCTCCAATCAAAAGAAAAAGAAAAAGAACTGCAGAAGTTGTACAGATTGCAACACTAATTACATTTTCTTGTACAAGTGCTTCATGAGGAGGCCATCCAATATCATCCTTCTCATTGATTCCTGCGGCTTTAATAGCCTTGTTCTATCATCTTCTAACAATTAATTATACTTCCTCTATATATCTCCTATCAAAAAGAATTGAAGTATAAGAAAAATAATGAGGAGGGGAAAAATAATGTGCATAGAGCATAGTGTATGTACAATCACAGTGGGAAGCGTATCATTGTACTGATGTCCCACCTGGGATGTTTTCTTCACCAACTTCAGCCTGTGATTTACTTGTCACTGTGCACGGAGGAGACCACTGATCTGGAACCATCAAAAAGTAGGTAGTCATAGCTTTCCTGAACCTTTTCTTATATTGCTTTGGAGAAATAACTGTTGGAGATAAATTCTTATTTCCACCAAGTATTCTCGAAGCCTTGACCCATGTTTCCAGGTGCTTGTCCCATGTATACTGTCTCATGAAATCAATGATCCCAAGAACTAATTCATGATTCTCTTCGTCCACTCCAACCAATAAGGAGTAATCCATTACATCGATTGACTGCGATTGGCATAAGAACAAAAAATTAAAATGGACACCAGAGATTATATGAATTCTGTGTGATTATATGACTTCTGTATGCTCAGGTATCTATATCCATAAACAAAATAGTGTGGTCATAAGTGAAACCGACATGCATGCCCTTCCTAAACTACTACATTTCACCAATCTTCACCATCCCACCACAAGACCCGCCTCACTTACTAGCCTGCCCTCCACAAAAAGGAAACAAAAAATGGTAGATTAAAGCAACAAGGCACATATAGATGTAGATGCACAAACAGTCTGTCGGGTAATTACCGCAAGAAAAGAAGTATCATTCCAGACAGCTCTCTCCAGTAACCTCTTTGCCTTGTTTCCCACGAAAATGGGAGAAGTTGGCATTGCTTCAATTAAGTTCTGATCTAGCAGAACTTTGTTGCTCCCACTAGAATCAGGATTGTATCGTGATCTAGAAGATCCCTTTAGATCGTAAAGGCGGGTCACATTCCTTCCAAACAGAAGGTTCTCCATTACCAGAACATCAATCTTGGTTTCTCTCCCACCTTTTAGGTGCTTAGAGGTTACCTGGCAGTAGCCAACGATATATAAATGAATCCGGGCAAGGTTTCATAAGTCTTCAGTGAATACTTCAATATAAAATATATATTAGAGCTCACAAAATAATTTAAATGATAATCCCAGACAAAAAGTAAATTTTGAAGTAGTGAAACTAAATTAAACGATCAACAATCTACCCTTGTTTGTACTTTAGGGCCAAAGAATTAAGCACCTGATATATCCCCAAGATCTTTGCCAGGCAAGTTGGACATCTTGCGCTAATTGATTCAGAGAGATACTTGAAGTAACCAGGACCAAATTTTATAAATGATTCCAGTTCTGTCTTTGTGACTTGTTTGATAATAAAGCGATCATCCAAGGTTTTTGCAAAGAAGACATTACTTTTGCCACCTTGAGCTCCCCACTTCTTACAACGGCTAAGAGACCTTATAAAATCAAGCTCAGATGGGCAGCATATCCTCCTTAAGGCATCAAATCGCTGTGCATAGTAACAAGTTACAGAATATTTCACTTTACCAATAGGGCCATCATCTCCAAATGAAACTTTGACATGCATAGCTTTTGTATAACTGAGTGGGTCTAAGTTCAATGAGCTACGAGATCCAGTAACAGATAAGAAGCTGTCATCAGAAGGACCAAAGCTTTTATAACTATCTATAGTGAGTTCATCAACAGAATGGAATGAATGGGAAGAGACTGAATCCAATAAATTCATAGAAGCACTGAAATCCCCACTGTCTTTCATTTTCTCCAGATCATCATTCAGTTGGCCATGGTACTCTGGTGACATCAAAGCATAAGCTATAATACTAGTGGGTTCATCATCATATACAGGAATTACAGTGTCATTTGTGCCCACAGGAAGTAATAGTCTAGCACTGCCTTCAAACTCCAACTCCCTGAAGGACGAAACAAAGACTGGATTGTAGTCACCCAAGGTATCAAGCTTCGCTGAGTTTGTTATAAAATTCTTGTTGAATGATCGGTAGAAGTTCAAGAAAGGCATTTTTAACCAACTTGTATAATCTTCCGTATTGTGATGGCCCTTGGTGGATAATGCAGTTGGAAGGGAGTAGCCAAACTTGAGCCCTTTCTGGTCTTCCATGTAGCCCCCCAAATCTCCATGCTCTGGCTCCACAACTTTGGTTGAAGAATCTGCCGCAGTTGAATCAAAATGAGCACTACCATCATTCTTTGGTACCCCAATTCCTTGGTGACTATCACCTGTCCATGCAGCATCAAGAGTAGCGGACAAATTTGCCATGATAGCAGGCTGATCCTCAAACGAAGTCCCAGAAATATTGTTGCTGGATTCCAGAGTGACAGAGTTATCAGATAAGGATCTGGCGGCAGAAAGTTTAGCTTGATCTTGTCTCAAATGATCAAGATTGCCATCGATTTCCGTTTCTTCATCAAAAGCATCTGATCCATCAGTGTTGCCATTAAATTCTCCTTGCTGTTCAGTTTTAATAAAAACTTCTGGATCAACTGGCAGAGAATCATAATGTGTAAAATCTTTTTCTAGAGCATCAACCTCGTCAAGCGTCTCAGTATTAGAAAGTGGTTTTCCTTCATATTCAGCAGTTGAAATGTTTAAACCATCCTGAATACTGCTGTTGTGTATACTAGCAGCATAAATTAGGCGATGGTCCCACATGTAAGACTGAAAAAGTAACTGTCTCCTTAGTCTATTGATCTCAAGTATGTCAATGGCCATTTGGCTTTTCTTTGCTTCCCTGTTCAATATTTTCTGAAGCGATTCCTAAAACAAATATCGCATAGGATTATATCGCGATATTAAAAACAAATCATTGAATGCAAAAGATTTTCTCTTTCTTTCTCTCTTTAGTCTTATCAATTGTAGTACACAGCTTCAAATTCACAACTACTTGTCAAGTGACAAAAAAATCTAAGCAGCAAACTTCGTTTCTATATTCAATACACATGAACGAAATTATCAGTTTGGCCTGCATAGGATTGATAAATTTTGAGAATATGATGGTGGTCAAGCATCAGAGTCATTCAAGATTTTGATAAACTGCTAAAATACGCAAAGGTGCACTTGTAATGAAGCAGTACATTTAAGATGGTAGAGGTTACTTTGATGTAGTGCAGAGAGTGTAGAAAATTAAACTAATCATGTTTATCTTAAAGTTGTTGTCGAATACGGGAAAGATGGAAGAGGAAATGCTGCTTAGACTCCCAATTCATGTGCATGCATAAGCTATTTTCCTTCTGTATTGTATAGCAGTTAATTATGTAAAGACTAGAAACAAGTAAAAGACACACACACACAAACACACAACACAGAGAGATTGGAGTATCCAAAAACTGAATGCCTTCTGGCTCATTTGGGAGAAGATTTCAAAGATATCCTCCGCCACCAGGGTTTTAATCTTGGTGGATCCTTTCCACTTTCTGACAAACCAAAAAAGAAAGAACAGAAATAAAAATTAATGTCTCACCTCAAATTCTGCTTTTTCCTTTTGTAACATTAATTCAAGTTCTGCAATTTGACGTCTTGTTTCAGTTTTCATGCCACTGTTTGCTGACGCAACACTAGATCTTTTATCTGCAATTTGACTTAGAGCATTGAGGACTTCAGAAAATAGAAGCTCTGCACGATTGACTACCTGCCAAATTAGACAACTAAATTACACACAAGCAGAGAGATGGAGAAGGATATATCATTAGAAAATGGAAGTAGTCATCACCGTACCTCATCAGCCTCTTTCTTTATCCAGTCCTGATTCTCAAAGTTAAAGTCAAGCTTTGCAGGTGGAAGATAGACAGAAAGAACACTAATTGATGCATACCGAAAACAAGCAACCATATTCCCAGATCTGCCAGCATGTAAAAGACAGCTAGTGAGCGAAGTATTCAAAACCTGAATGGTTTAATTTTTTATTTTTCCATCTGTTGGGATGAAATATGGGACCTTGTCATCTGTGTAAATTAAATACCATTAAGTTGATCAATTCCATAACTTGAGAACATTCATCAAATAATCTTATGTTGTAAGGCATAGTCATATGATTGCCATGATCTCCAAGAAAGAGAAAACCAGATTAGGTATAAATTTTGTGCACTTAAAACTAAGAAGGTAAAGAGACGATGGAAATACCCATAGAAACGAAGACAATCCCTGTGCAGAGAATGACCACAACTTGCCACTCTGCTTGCAGCCGCATGGTTGGAAAAACTGAGCTCCAAGAACTTCCCAAAAGATAAACCCCAAGCAGCATCCGACATTACAACTCTTCGTGTAGCAGGAGGGAAACCACTGTTCCGAGGGCATTTTAGGCATCTATGCCACATCCAGATCTTCCCATCCTTTTCTCCTGGTAGAAGTACTTCTGATAGCTTCTTAACCGATATAGTTAGTGTGCCTTGTCGATGCGTATAACAATGAACATGTGCTTCAGATGGCATATCACAGGATGGACAAGCATAATTCTGACAAAACATATGGTCTTTTCAGTTTGAAAATGAAATTCCAAGGAACCTAAGATTTGAAATATTAAGGAAAAAAAAAAGAAGCTTACCTGATCAAATAAATGGTCACGCAAAAACCGACCCAAAGGTTTGTCAAAATTACCATAGTATTTGATTCGAAAGAGGTGGGACCTCTCACAGACACTTCCCTTCCACACACATCGTGAAGATAAGGAAACCAAAATGCTCTGATGATCCGAAGGAGATGGAGGAAACTCTTCCTTTAATGGTCCCGAGTCCTCAAAATTATTATTAATGTTACCATCTAATTGTGAAGACACCTCTGAACTATGTTGCTGAGTTGCAGCAATCTCACAGAGATCATTTTGGGAAGGATTTGCTTCAACTTTCTTCAACAATTCACATCCCTTAAGAGCAAATTGGTCAGTCATAGTAGCTACACCACTGTTTACGGCAGGAATTTCTGGCACAAAAGAACTTCCAGATCCTTCTTTTTTTGCAGTGTAACTATGGTAAGAATCTGTACCAAAATTGATTGCAGATGGAACAGTATCAAGAATTGTTGTCAAATTGATAAAAGGCAAGGTACATTCTGGGGATTCAGAACTGGGGCCATCAGTTGGCAGTTCTCCTTCAACTTGATTGAAAGAATTGTGGTTAGCTGAGGCCAGACATGTCATAGGAATGCTATTGGATCTCTGTGGTTCACAACTAATTTCTAGTCCTTGAGGCTTTTCATTGGTGGAGAGAGTGAAACCAGGTACAGTTGATATGGATCTTTCGATGGTTGATGACTTATCCGGAAGTGCCACAGTGATTGGAGAGATCAATGGCAATTCCGGTAGAGAGGCACCTTCATCAGCAAGAAAAGATGTCTCCAAAGCCAAATGATATGCTGCAAAAACTCCATATTGAACCACATGTTTTACTTTCTTCAACTCATCACCATTAGCACCTCTAAGTAAAATCTGTTCAAAATGAAAATATAAGTTGTTAAATGCAAGTTCGATGCAAGTCAATCAGCATGCCAAAATGATAAAGGATTATAATTTATGCAAACTGATGCATGCACTCCAGTCATTCATACGATTAACTATAACGGTTGAGTGACTTACAGTAAAACCTAGTGGCTTTGGGCAGCCTTCAAAATACATCAATGTCTTCACTGTTTTTTTCCCTCCCTGTCCAGCAGTACCCAGATCTTCTGAAAACTTCTGTACATGGAATTTATCACAGTGACCCAACTTCGGGGAAGAGAGATGATCAACTGAAGGGACTATCTGAGCACCTGTGCAGCGTGCTATTCGCTCTAAAAGTGGCCTCTTGATATTCAAAACAAGAGATATATCTTTAGCAAGAAGGTAGTCCTGTGCAAATCGAGAGACTGATCTCTCTACTAAGAGGACATTAGGGTGGTATGCATCTATCCGTGCCACTGCCATCTTCAAGTGGTCCATTTCCTTGATATTGAAAACAAAAAATGAGAATGAAAGAGGATAAGTATTTCAAGTAGATGTAGGAAAAGTTCAAGTAAAAAGTAGCGAGTAGGAAATAAATGCGCAAGGAGTGAATTTGAAATAAGAGAAAAACAAGTAGCTGTGGAAGGTGAATTTGTTTTAGAACCTGCTGTAACAGAGTATCAAAACTTGATAAGTGATTAGTAACACGCTGGTATTCAAGCGCCCCTCCAAGAATCAACAATCGAGGTTTCTCTATTTTGGATATCATTCGACGATGAGCCACATTCTTCTTACAAACAACTCCTTTGATCACAACACTATAGGAAAAGGAATCATGATTAACTTGATGAACACACACACATACATGGAATTATGCACAGTGAGATTCAAAAAGATGAGCAGATTAAAGCAAGGATAAGTATGAAATTAAAACATGTGTTCTGTAATTTCTAAAATTAGTTCAGCAATAAAAAAGTTTTCCATTTCAAGTTTTAGGTCTCTAGAGAAGAAAAAGTACGTTTCTTAGATAGCATCTAGGCAAAATTTTCTACTTAAGCAACTGCTGCAATCAGCAAGTGCAAAAGGAAAGTCTACTCCATTGTGAGATGTATCAATTTCAGACTCATATCCTCATTTATTTTTCTTCATAAGTAATTGTTTTTCCTTTTCATGATCACATAAATTTTTTTCTTTTACGTTTAGCATATTACTGATCATTCTTCAATTAAATTCGAGGGTAATCTGTGATAGAATTAAACTAGGGGAGACTAATTGATGCTACTTATTTATCAGCAACCAAATGACAAGTGCAAATATGGAGCAGTTGACACTTGAAAGCGATTGATCAAGTTTTTATAGTTTTCCTGATACAAATAATAATGGAAGTTCCAACTCAAGATTGACTAAGAATGTAGACAGGCACGCAATCAACAATCTTATATATCAGAATATAAATTGTAGTAGAAATTACCTCTCACTGCGGTGTCCAGAAGCAATGCATTTTACTTTCACATATCCACCGGGGTCCATTCCTCCTCCAGTACTCATATCTGGTTTTAAAAGTGTAGCAGCCTCCCAAGACAGAGATGTGATGATCTCCAACCAGCTGTCCTTGTCATTTTCATCACCCAAGGGAACATTCTCAACAAGTAACAGCTGTGCTACCAATGCCCTAAAATGCCCATCAACCACATTCTTCATGACTTGCTTCTGCTCCTCAGTTGATTTATCTTTATTGCGAAATTCTCCACTTCCAAAGCTGCTCGATGCACGTAAACATCCCCACTCTCCTGCAGATTCCCCCTCAAAATAATCATCATCCTCAAACAGGCCAGCTTCTCTCTCATCCTGTTCATCCTCTGGTTCAGGTGGGAGCCAGAGCAATCCATTGCTTTCAAAATCAACAAGTTCCATGTTATCATCTTCACCTGGATACATAGAGGAAGGTGGTTCACATTTAACATTGATATCATTATCATCCTTTATCCTAGAGGGCGATGTTCGTTCAGAACCCTGCGAGCCACAATTATGGTTCAACAAAGCACTGCTTGTACCTTTGGACTTAATAGTTTCCCCATCAAGATGGACTTTTTGTGATCCATCGTCAGTGCACAAGTCATCAAACTCTAACTGACTATAGTAGTCATTGACATGAGGAAAATGTTTTGTCTCAGAATCAGAATGATATATCCCATAATCATCCTCATCATCATCATCACTCCTAATGCAAAAGAAAAGTCAAGCGTTAGACAATAGAACTCAAGTATTAAACAATATAATAATAGTTTCTTCATATACTTAGAGATGTATGTGTGAATGTGCCAGTGTTTCCAGATATCAAGTTATTGTTTCTGGTGAACACCCAAACAATAGACGAAGATTGAACTTAACCAAAATTTTATTAGACCTGCTCATTGAGAATGAATATTGATGGGAAGACTGATATCCTCCATCAGCAGTAGGGATATTGCTTCTTTTAACTGCAAGTTCCCCGGGCTTAACTGGTGTATTCTCCATTTCAGATTTTTTAGCAGGATTGGGGCCTGAACTGCAATAAGTTTGCTGATAACTCACAACTGAGTATGCTCTTGACCCAAGGGTTAAGCTACTAGTACTGTTAGCAGTCCCACTAGAGATGCTACTGGTCAAACTTGCTCCTGAAGGTGAACTGCTAAGATCCAAGCTGGGAAGCTCAGTTACATGATCAAAGTAAGTAACGCCTTTCTGCCATTGCTTGAAACAGTAATTACACACCCGAATCTTCTCCCACTCGTCCTGTGCTTTACTTGGATCACCAGACGGAACCGGAAGGGAATTAGCTGTACACTTGGCACAGAAAATTCGTCCACAGAGCCGGCAGTGGTGTCTGCGGTTGAAAACTGTAAACTGGGAATCACACTCGTAGCATAGCCTACAACTCTGATCGGGCATCCAAAAATCCTTTGAAACACTAGGTGGCTCAGGCCGCCAAGGAACCCACAACTTACATATGCCAACTAGCTCAGATAATGTCTTGTCAGGAGAATCCATCTACACACTTTCCTTACAGTCCCGTTCATTATGCTATACTCATTTCCCACTCTTCAGAAACAAAATCAAGGTTTCAACTTGAATCAACAAAATTAATCCTCAGAAAACTAATTAATCATAATCAGCTACTGCAAGTCAGACCTTCCAAGGCTATATAAACAGCATCCATGGAGCGTCTACTATCCTAAATTCCTAACGACCTTTAGAAGTCGTAAACTCTTGATCACCTCAATCATTCACTTTGCAACTTTTAGTGCGAATACATTGTATTTCTTCTTTTTACGACTCCACTAGGAAGCATTAAACCTCGCTACTCTACAAGCATCTAATCCATGAGCCTCGATAAGTTGCAGAGTGACAAAAAGTTAAAGAAAAAAAAAACACTGATTTCTTAATACCCAGAACCTCAAAACTGAATCAAACCATACAAATCATCACAATCACTAGAGTGGCATCGAAAGATTGCTTCCTGCAAGAAACCAACTCACATCACCTATCTTCATGAACTATTTCTGACAGAATCAATCTCCAACATCTATCTATATGTATCTTAGCCGACGAAAGGAACAAAATTTTCAACGAATTTTGGCTTGCAGAAATCTGAAGAAACAAGCAATGTTACCTTGAGAACACGATCATCAACATGAACGACAACAAAATCACAATCAAAAGATTTCCTTCCCCAACAGAATAGTGCCACGTAGAGAAGTAACCCGTGAAAGAGGGGTAGGTGGCGATCATGGCAAAAGCACGCCTACCCAGATAGCGATTCTTTCCAGTGAATCAAACGATTCAACACTTTGATGAAAATCACGATCCTTTTAGTTCTCGCTCTCCAAACAAAAAGTCCGCCCCATCTTAAGAAAACTAATAAAAGATTGCGGAAAGAACAACATCAAACATAACAGCACCTGAAATTAAATGAATTGTCTGGTGTTAACGATCAGAAAAATCTTTCAAATTTCTATATATAATTTTCCATTCAGGAGCTAAAGTCAATCAAACATTTCTTTTTTTCTTCTCAACCCACAAAATAAATAGACCCCAATTTCTTACTGGTTCGACATGAACTTATATATATATATATATGCATATATATATTATCCATTGATTTCTTTTTCCTGTGGGACTGACGGAAACAAGTTTGGCCCTTTGTTAACGTGGGAGCCTGACATGTATGAATATGATTCACAGTTTCGCCCTCCACTGAAATCTGCTATTACCCTGATTAATTAAATAATTAACCAATCATTAATATTTTTATAAAAAGGTTCAAACTTTTTCTATTTATTATTAAAAAGATCCAAACTTTAATGGTTCATAAGGGGAGTAGATAAAAATAAAAGGAATCCATTTGATGATCAAACTATTTATTCTAATTTCAGCAGAAAAGGGGGGCACGAAATATCATTGTATTAAGGGAACAGACATACGGAGATATAAATTGTATATGCAGACACGATGAATTGTTGGTATATTATGTATGTATTTTATGCGTGTGTGTATATACAGATGTATGTAGGAATGTGTGTTGTGTATGATGTTGTCTGTGTATTAATGATAGTTCGTGTTGGATTCGTGAACTCGGTGGTAGGTGGTTTTGAGTTTAGACCGTTGACTTCTGACAACTGTAACACAGCGACAAACAAATGTTGGGTGCTTTTGTCGTTCTTTCTTACGTTTTTTATTGGACTACTTTCAAGTTTCGATGGAAAAATCGACCATATGGGCTTTAGAAGTCACGATTTTTCTCTTTTTTTTTTTCTGTTAACGTTTTTTATGAAGAACAAGAATGTAGAAGTTTTGCAGAGCAAGCAAAGTTTTGTTGTATCCAACATAGATACCCTGTCTTCTTGGAACTTGAACCAACAAATTTTAGTTGTCTTCGGGTATCATGTAACTTAACCCAAACGAAAGCAAGCTGGCATCACAGTTTTGCCAGTTTTGAACGAGTCATTGAGATATTGGTCTCTTTCAGGTTCACATGTATTGGAACACAGCTCTATGACAATTCTTCTATTCCTTCCTCAGGGAGGTACTTTTTGAAGTTAATCGTGCCAGAAATAGATGAAAGGCCAACAATTCTAACGTTGACATTGGTTCACATGGGAAAGTAAAGAACAACTTGTCTTTTTGCAGCTTCCGGGACATTGCATAAGGTCAATTCAATTATAGGTGTCAGAAACTAGAGATAAACTGGGCCACCTGACTTGGGTATATTAAACAAGAACCAAAGCCACTTCTTCAAGCTGGGCTTTGAAGGGAAAAGTCCAAGAGAACAAGGTATGGTGCCTTAACTAGATAACCAAAACCTAGACATGCTTCATGGCTTTGTATGCAAATTTGTCAGGAACATTATTTTTATACTTCTTGACCATCTGGCTTCTATGGATGCAAGTGCTTAGAACTTTAGTTCTTACCAGAGTCTAAATCTTGGGAGGATAGGAGACACAGTTTTTGAAGATAACAAAAATGCAGCGTAACCCATGGCTCATCTTATTTGAGACAAAATCCATTCTAACATACAAATAAAATAAGTAATATTCAAGTGACAAGAGAGACACATAATCAAACCAGAGGTTCACTTGACTGAAAATCTGATATTGATTAATTGGCAATCCGTAGGAACTATTGATAATTGTTATCAGGTAGAGGTCGCTAAACATGAATCAGGACAAAGTTGTTCTAGTGACATGAAAGCTTTAGATAAGAGTTTCCATTAGCAGCCCCAATTCTTTTATACATGTTGATATTATCCCTTATTCATTTGTATGTAAGTTATTTAATTGTCGCAAAGCATTGTGGTTTGGTGGAAGAGGATGTCAGAACTCTCTCTTTTACCCTAACACTTGTCAATAACATCCAAGTTATATATGAAGGTTGCAAATGGAGTTTACACTGCTTTGACTTGTATCTCTATGGAAGATGATATATATATTATATTTTAAAAGTACATATAGTAGAATCTGTGTCAGCAAGCAAATTCGGACTTACGGTCTCGTAAACTAATTGTGGCTTCTCGTAAACACTTAACCGTATTGTTTTATATCTTGAATAGGCCTTAAAAACATCATCACCCACGCGGCATCATCTTTCAGAGAACTTTTTTTTTTTTTTTGTTATTGGGAATTTAATTTATAGGTTTTCATTATCCCACGAACAAAAGATTAATAATGCCACGGTAGGTGTAAATATAAGTAGATAAAGCATAAGCAGGCGTTTATTATATTAAGTTCTGGTGCATCTGTGCGTAATCTGAAGAACTACACTGAAATGACCTGACGAAATCTCCACTTTGGAACAGTGAAAGCCCCGTATGACGAGGCATTGATAAAGGGATAAGGTTCCTTTTGTTGATGTAGTGACTAGAAATTCAGCAACTCTAAGTTGATGATATATTTGTTTAATGAAAGAACAAAAAGTCAAGAGATAAAACAAAACCACCTGCTAAGCTTTCCTGACAAACGAATAGCTTTTGGATAGACAAAAACAATATACAGGACTTCATTGTTCAGTCAGGTGTCTTAAGTTCGACCTCATCATCCAGAGATAAAAAAAAGGACTAGATATGCTTCCCGTATTTACTTTTACTGTTTTACATAATCGACATATATTGCTTCTTTTTGTTCGGTAGTTGCATGATTTGAACCTAATGAAGAACGAGGATTTAAGTATACCACGACAAACAACTGAAAGAAACCTAACTAATTCCAAGTTGTAGTATACAATTAGTAATTTTCAGCTAATCCCTAGTCCTTTTCTTTGTATTTAAGCATTTAAAACGACTTGAGTGGCTAATATTGCAGTACTGACAAGTGACAGAACCTGTTTCGAGATGGCAAAGATTCACCCCCAAGCACATAATTCCTCAGACGTCCCTTGTTATTTGACATCTCGAAGAGAAACCTTTACAATATGGATGAAATCTCTGATACTCAATGGAAATGGTTGCACTGTGTTTGATGCCAATGGTCAAGTTGTGTATCGAGTAGATAACTACAACAGTAAGTGTAGCAACGAAGTACAGCTTATGGACTTGAAAGGCCAGGTCTTGTGCACCATACTCAGGAAGGTAACATATTGGAGGAACCTATTGTATCATAGATCTTTAAGCAGAAGTAGGTCCAGTTTCTTTTCTAATATGTACTTTGCCTTAATTTACCTGTCTGTGAAGAGAGTGAAGTTGTTTTTGGGGACATGGGAAGGCTACAGGTCCATTGACGCAGAAATTGGCAAGGTCAGCAGGCCAGATTTTCAAGTGAGAAAAGCATTCAGGACGCTGAGGGGAGAGACATCAGCAAGCAAAGTGATTGTTGGTTCTGATAGGGATCATTCATATGAGTGCATGATAGAAAGCTGGAGCAAAGGGTCATCAGGTTTCAAGATAATTGACAAGACCGGAAAGGTGATTGCTGAGGTAAACTTTGTTAACGCCTTTATATGAACTTCCTTTTTATCTTCCTCTTTATGTTAAAGAACAGCACATAACCTGCAGGTCAAGAGAAAGGAATCAAGAAGTGGAGTGGCTTTGGGAAAGGACGTCTTGACAATGGTAGTGGAGGCATGTGTAGATCATTCTCTCATAATGGGTCTTGTTATTGTGAATGGTCTGATTAGTAGTAAAATGTGAAATTAGTAGGCAGTTGGTATAGTGGGAGAAACGTTACTCACACAATCAAGCCATGTAAGGTGTAAAAAGGGGAAATCCAAGACTACTGGAAGGTGGCACTCGGACCTGCTATAGAGCTTCTTAAAGTCCATTTGGTAAATTAGTGTCTGTATGAAAAGATAGATTTCGTTTGAGTTTGCTCAATTAACGCATAGAACAATTGTTGTTGGATGGTTTCTGACTATTGTTTGTTGATAGTTCCGAGTGAAGAGAAAAACAAAGTTGTTTATCTAACAAAAATGTCCTCATAACGTCTTCTGCACACTATTAATTACGGAGGAAATTAAGTTAATGCTTTTAACCCTAGATCAGGTACAATGCAATTGTTCAACTTCTGTTCCATTAGATCCAGGCTAGTTTTCCATGAACTATATTGTTGAGAGACAACAACAAAATAATTACAATCTTCAACTTCTGTTCCTCCATTGGATCCAGGCTGGTTTTCCATGAACTATATTGTTGAGAGACAACAACAGAATAATTGGATATACATCCAAATTCGTCTTGAGAAAGGACATTCTATAACTACGTGAATTAAGGATTCATCTCTGTTTCTCACTCCCGTAAACTAATACCATTCTCATAATCCTCAATGTTGAATTAACCTTAAGTGCAAGGCACAGTTATAGCTAGCACAAAAAATTACGAGTCGAACCCACAAAAGCAGTGATTATTCTTAAAGATTGATTTTATTTTTAATAAAGAAAATTAAAACTTAAACATTTAAAATAAAGTAGGAAACAATAATAAACATAGAGATAGTGGAAATTACTTAGAAAATAATCAATATAAAAAATTAGTGTTTAGGTAATGAATTCCCCTAAAATCATTTGATAATTAACCTTTTATCATGCAGCTGTTTTATTGACTATTGAACCGTGAAAATTCCTATTACTACAAGAGTTAAGATATTTACTGACAAGTTTTTTGTGACTAACTATTGTTTTGTTACAAATACAAGGTTTTTTGTGACAAGACAATTGATTGACACTATTGTTTGGATTAGCTGTGATGATTTATTTTTTTGTCACTAATATAATAATAATTGTGACAATTTCGTATCTTTCACAATTAAGTTGTCACTATTAGTATATAAATAGTAACAACTTTTCTTTTATCACTAAGTGTTGTCATTAAAAGCCTATGCAATTTGGCCAAAATAATTTTGGCGGGAATAAATTGTAATTGTGAAAAAACACTATTAGTGACAAAACACATGTTAGTAATTAATATTTTCTATTTGTTGTGACAAAACATAGTTTGGTCACTAATATTTTTTTCTTTTTATTACGAAATGGTTAATCATCACATAATAT